>JBAMCF010000928.1:0-137542 GCA_037075285.1 Drosophila lutescens | reverse complement strand
TTCTGTCGAAAAAGGAGTTTGTTTGTTTTTGTTTTGTCCAGCTAATAACTTATGCAAACAATCCATAAGAATTTTAGGTATTAAGGAAAAAAGTTCTGATAAAATCTTTTTTCGGCTTATAATTAGGAATTTTTTAAATTTTAAATAAGTAGCAAAGATAAAGGTATACAGAGAGAATTTTTACGTCCTTAAATTGAGTACTTGTATTCTCAATTTCAGGATGTACTGATTTTGAGTACAAATTTTGGGAAAAAACTTATTTTGAGTAAAAATTGAACTCACTTAAAGAAAAAAAACTTGAACTAATCACAAAAATCTTCATTTTAGGATATAAATTCTTCAACCTCCAATATTTTCATAATGAGTTTGACATTACTCACAGGAACCTTTTAAAAGGCTGGCCTAGGGAGTAAATGACTCTTGCCATCGAATATTTGATAGCTAATGTCGTCCGGGTCGTGAGTTTCATCCCAATGCACGGTAGACACATATAATTTTTGTTTTTGTTATTCAGCGTTTTTTTTTATTTTAAATAATTTTATTATGGTATAATCAGGCCAATTCATTTTAATGTTTAAAATCCAATTGATTGCAAGCATTAAAATTTAAATCTTATACGCGGCTTGGACGGGGTTGAGTGATGGAAAAAGCAACTTGGGTCGAACAAAAAGTAAGTTTGTTTTATTTATAACAGTTTATTATTCACATAATTATGAAACAATTAACATTTACTGTATAGGACTTAAAATAAAATGTAACTAAGAAAGAAAGATCTCCGATTTGAGAATTTTTTTTCTCAATTTCATAATTATACCCGTTACTCGAAGAGTAAAAGGGTATATTGTATACGTGCAAAAGTATGTAACAGGTAGAAGGAAGCGTTTCCGACCCCATAAAGTATATATATTCTTGATCAGGATCACTAGCCGAGTCGATCTAGCCATGTCTGACTGTCCGTCTGTCTGTCTGTCCGTCTGTATGAACGCTGAGATCTCGGAAACTACAAAAGCTAGAAGGTTGAGATTTCCCACACATATTTTTGGGTTTTCTACGCAGCGCAAGTTTATTTCAGCTGATCGCCACAATTTTAAAGATTTCGGAGAAGAATAAATGCAATTTTTTTGCGCTTATTTATACCTATCGAAATGTAACAGACATTTCGGACCATTCATTTAAAGGTTATGCGCAATCAAAAAAATGTTATATATTCATCTCCCTCGCACTCCCTTTAGCTGAGTGACGGGTATTAGATAGTCGGGACACCAACCCGACTATAGCGTTCTCTTTTGTTCAATACTCAATTTGAGAAAAGGCAATACTCATTTTTAAAATACTATTTAAATAATTTTCTAATATGAGTGCAGTTTGTACTCATTTTAAGAAATATGTACTATATTATTAGGTATTAGTATTAGTATTAGGTTGTCAAAAAAGTCTTGCGGTATTTTCGCTAGTTGGCGCTGAAAGCGCGTAGTTCTTGTTTTATTCATCGCATCTGGTCATAATATACCTTTTTAGAAAGCTCATTTTACGCGCTAACACGTGTTTGATTGATTGTCTTTTCTTTTAAGTCGTTCGTGAGTTATAGCGCCGCAATCATGGAGCAAAATAAAGAGAAAATACGGCACATTTTACAGTACTACGATAAAGGCAAAAATGCATCTCAAGCCGCCAATAAAATTTGTGCAGATTATGGAAACGATACAGTTTCCATTTCCACCGCACAACGATGGTTTCAACGTTTTCGTTCTGGTGCAGAGGTGGTCAAAAAGGAAGGCCTGTCGTAGAAAATTGCGATAAAACCGGCATAGTAGTATCCGTAGCATCGGTCAAGAGCTTGGCTTAAGTCATCAAGCCGTTAAAACCATTTGAAGAAGCTTTGAGTCACTTAAAAGCTCGATGAACTTTTTTGACAACCCAATATTTTGTACTCAGAATGTGTATTTGTGTTCATGCTTAATTTTCAAGAACAAAAATACTTAATCTGAGTACAAATTACTTAAATAATTCTCTCTGTGTATATTCAATGTGTGGTTCACTTCCAATAATTCAAAATTTCTCATTAACCATTTTATGAAATCTTTCTACGTTTTTACTTGTTATACCCGTTACTCGTAGAGTAAAAGGGTATATTGTATTCGTGCAAAAGTATGTAACAGGTAGAAGGAAGCGTTTCCGACCCCATAAAGTATATATATTCTTGATCAGGATCACTAGCCGAGTCGATCTAGCCATGTCTCTCTGTCTGTCTGTCTGTCTGTCTGTCCGTCTGTATGAACGCTGAGATCTCGGAAACTACAAAAGCTAGAAGGTTGAGATTTCCCACACATATTTTTGGGTTTTCTACGCAACGCAAGTTTATTTCAGCCGATCGCCACGCCCTCTCTAACGCCCACAATCGCCCACAAACGATTTTAAAATGTGTCTAGCGGCCACAATTTTAAAGATTTCGGAGAAGAATAAATGCAATTTTGTTGCGCTTATTTATACCTATCGAAATGTAACAGACATTTCGGACCATTCATTTAAAGGTTATGCGCAATCAAAAAAATGTTATATATTCATCTCCCTCGCACTCCCTTTAGCTGAGTGACGGGTATTAGATAGTCGGGACACCAACCCGACTATAGCGTTCTCTTTTGTTCAATACTCAATTTGAGAAAAGGCAATACTCATTTTTAAAATACTATTTAAATAATTTTCTAATATGAGTGCAGTTTGTACTCATTTTAAGAAATATGTACTATATTATTAGGTATTAGCATTAGCATTAGGTTGTCAAAAAAGTCTTGCGGTATTTTCGCTAGTTGGCGCTGAAAGCGCGTAGTTCTTGTTTTATTCATCGCATCTGGTCATAATATACCTTTTTGGAAAGCTCATTTTACGCGCTAACACGTGTTTGATTGATCGTCTTTTCTTTTAAGTCGTTCGTGAGTTATAGCGCCGCAATCATGGAGCAAAATAAAGAGAAAATACGGCACATTTTACAGTACTACTACGATAAAGGCAAAAATGCATCTCAAGCCGCCAATAAAATTTGTGCAGATTATGGACACGATACAGTTTCCATTTCCACCGCACAACGATGGTTTCAACGTTTTCGTTCTGGTGCAGAGGTGGTCAAAGAAGGAAGGCCTGTCGTAGAAAATTGCGATAAAACCGGCATAGTAGTATCCGTAGCATCGGTCAAGAGCTTGGCTTAAGTCATCAAGCCGTTAAAACCATTTGAAGAAGCTTTGAGTCACTTAAAAGCTCGATGAACTTTTTTGACAACCCATATTTTAATGACAACCCAATATTTTGTACTCAGAATGTGTATTTGTGTTCATGCTTAATTTTCAAGAACAAAAATACTTAATCTGAGTACAAATTACTTAAATAATTCTCTCTGTGTATATTCAATGTGTGGTTCACTTCCAATAATTCAAAATTTCTCATTAACCATTTTATGAAATCTTTCTACGTTTTTACTTGTGATACCCGTTACTCGTAGAGTAAAAGGGTATATTGTATTCGTGCAAAAGTATGTAACAGCTAGAAGGAAGCATTTCCGACCCTATAAAGTATATATATTCTTGATCAGGGTCACTAGCCGAGTCGATCTAGCCATGTCTGTCCGTCTGTCTGTCTGTCCGTCTGTATGAACGCTGAGATCTCGGAAACTACGAAAGCTAGAAAGTTCGGATTACCCACGCATATTCTTGGGCTTCCTACGCAGCGCAAGTTTTTTTCAGCCGAGGGCCACGCCTCCTCTAACGCCCACAATGGCCTTAAACGATTTTAAAAGGTGTCTGGCTCCCACACCTTTAAAGATTTTGGAATAGTAAAAATGCAGTTTTATTGTGTTTATCAATACATATCGAAATGTAGAAAATGTTTAAATCGGACCATTCGTTAAAAAGTTATGCGCGATCAAAGTTTAATATATTCATCTCCCTCGCACTCTCTTTAGCTGGGTAACGGGTATCTGATAGTCGGGACACCCGACTATAGCATTCTCTCTCGTTGTAACTTGAATTTGTACTCCTTCTGAATTTAACCAATTGTGTAAAGCTACACACATAAAAGCTGAATCTTTATCTGCTTTGATTTCCTGTGGTTTTCCCATTTCGTTAAATACTCTTTTAGCTTCTAACCAATCCCAACTTGTGACTTCTACTAGAGTAGCAAATTTTTGAATATACGTCGATACATGATAAAAATTGTTGATTCCCCACCATATAAAAATCCATGAAATCCTGGATGTTAGAGTTCTTTATGTCGTTTCAATATGTTTTCTATTCGTTGTGGTATTTATTTGTGACTGATTATTAGGAACTAACATGATCCATGATAAATGCAAACTCAAAGCGAATACTAAAGAGAGTTGAGAGAGCTTCGCTTCATTGCGACGTATACATACTTATACATATGTTGGGATAATGCAGAACCGTTAGATAAGAAAGAGAAGACAAAGTGCATTGTTAGATTATACATATTCAACACTCCTTCTCAAAGCACTATGTCTGGCACTACAGATTTCAAAATAAACTTAGCATAATCCCATTAATTGAATACATTTTTCGTGCTTAACCTTAGACAAATTTTTGGTTAGTACATCAGATATCATTTCCTCTGTGGGAACATATTCTATTTCAATAACATTTTCTTTATACATTTCCCTAACGTGGTGATATTTGATATCGATGTGCTTGCTTCTTGCATGAATTGTTGCAGTTTTGACGAGATGTTGCGCGCTCTGGTTATCTTTGAAGATCTTCAGGGGACAGGGATTTCCAACGCCGACACCTAATTCGTCTACCAGTTTGATGATATAAGCTGCTTCTTTAGACGCCGTGGAGAGTGCAATACATTCCGCCTCCGTGCTGCTGAGGGCGACCACACTTTGCTTCTTGGATTCGAATGAGAATGCAGCGCCTGCAGCAAAGAAGGACCAGCCGCTGTAAGATTTGCGGTCTGAGTTATCACTGGCCCAATCAGCGTCCACATAGCAATGTATTACACGACCAGTACGATGGTAATGCAACTGCCGATTAGCCGAGCCTCTGAGGTATCGCAGCACTCGTTTTGCAGCGACTTCATGTTCAGTGTGCGGGTCAGCATTTTGTTGTGCCAATTTCGCCACCGAATGGAGGATATCTGGCCGCGTAGTAACAGCAAGGTACATCAGAGACCCAATCAAAGATTGATAGGTCACCTGATTAACGCGTTTGCAGCTAGGATCGTCGCATTTCACTTGATGTCCTGCCTCCAGTGGTGTAGCATTTGGCTTGCAGCACTCCATAGAGTAATCTCTGAGTAGATCCTCAATATACTGCTGGTGGCCAACTCTCACGCTTCCGGTCTCGCCATCTCTCTCTATTTCCATGCCTAGGAAATGTTTCAACTGGCCGCCAGCCGCAGCTTTAACCGATTCGAGATATCTTTTGTCGGAACTGGCTATCAAGAGACCATCTATGTTCTGCAGCCAACGCCAAGACCAGCCTGATAGTAGAATATCTTGCAACGGGGGAGAAAGTTTCGGTGAAATTAACTCCGTATCGCTGAGCACAACCCTTGGCAACGAGTCGGGATTTGAAGCGCTCAACATTACCATCCTTGTCACGCTTTAATGCATACACCCACATGCATCCGATCGGTTTTTGACCCTTTGGTAGATCGACTAGTGACCAAGTTCTGTTTTTTAGTAGACTGTCCATTTCAGTTTCCATTGACGCACGCCACTCCGCTGCATGTTTGTTAGTTAGAACCTCGTTTTCATTAGTAGGGATACTAATGTCTTCAGCCGATATGTTGCTTAGCATGTGAAACTGTTTTGGTGGGCGTCCGGGACGACCTGTATAAACCATTTTAGGTCTCCCACGACCCCTTCGTGCTCCTTCTGAAATGGGCTGCCCGGAATCTGGAATCGTTTCTTGCACCTGCTCTTGGAACTCAAGAAGTTGGGGGTGTCCCGATTTATGTGCATTCGCCGCATCCAAGCGATTCCTAAACAGGGTGTTTTCCATAAAAATGACATCACGAGCCTCAATCACTTTCTGTTTCTCGGGATTAAACAGCCTATATGCCTTTGCTGTTTCAGAATATCCGACCAAGTAATGCTCCTCGCCTTTTGGGAGAAATTTCTTGTGATGCTTTTTATTCAGGACAATTACCTTCGCACCAAAGATTCGTAGATGCCCTACACAGGGTTTTCTTCCTGTCCACACTTCAAACGGTGTTGTACCCGGTAAAGCTGATGTTTCTGCACGGTTACGCAAATAGGCAGCAGTCTTGATTGCCTCTGCCCAGAACCGTTCATCCAAACCTGCATGGAAGATCATGCTGCGTGCCATTTCAACCAAAGTCCGGTTTGCACGTTCCGCGACGCCATTTTGCTGCGGAGTATGAGGCACTGTTAATTGTCTTTTTATACCGCTTTCAGCAAGAAATGATTCAAACGCGTCACTTAAATATTCACGGCCATTATCGCTTCTCAAAAGTTCCTTGAATTTAACCAAGATTTCGTCTCTTGTCTTTAGAAAGTCAACAAACACAAGGCAATTCGCTCTTTGTGCTCTCTTAGTTCTGAGAAACGAGATCGCTCACAACACAAGTGAGCTGTAGCTCCACTGTCGACACACCACAAACTCTTTGGAAAGAGAGCTTTAGAAGCACATGCAAAAACGGAATACGAATACGATTTCTTACTCTCCGCGTCGTCGTTTCCTTTCGGTTTGTTCTCACGATTTTTTGCTCTACACTTTGACGCCTTGTGTCCCGGTCGACCGCAAGACCAGCAAATAACGGCACTTGAACCGTTCGATTTCTTTTGTCCCTTTTCGTTATACTTCTTTTGCTTGTCTGCTGACCAATTTTTACCGCCCGAATTGAAACCGAATGCACGCTGTTCACTTTTCTCTGCGCACTCTTGAATTTCCTTGCGTCTGTCTCCTTCTTCGTGAAGTTTGACCTTGAGGGTGGTCATACTTGGCAGACTATCACGTGTCTCCATTGCAATCACAAAAGTTTCGTAAGTTTCCGGGTGGCTCGATAGTAGCAAAATAGACAAAACTTCTTCTGGCACAGTCAAATCTATTTCATTTAGTTTTTCCACGATCGCGCAAAATTTATTTACGTGGTTTATTACCGATTCATGTTCATCCATTTTCATGAACAACAACTGTTTTAACAGTGTTATGCGACGCGCGGGACCTGTCGGTATATGAATTCCTGCTAGAATTCCACATGCATCTTTTGCCGATGTACAATTTTTCACATAGTTTATCTGCGATGGTTTGATGCATAGCATAATGCTCGCAAGGGCCTTTTCGTCTTTCACATCGAACTGCGCGGCTTGCGCATCACTATCGTCTTCAGTTTTCACTTCTCGACCACACACCACCGACCACAACTCGGAGTGTATTAGCACGCTTTTCATTTGGATAACCCACGTGCTATAATTCTCGTTGTCGAGCTTATCGATTGAATGGAATGACGAACTCATTTTCAAAATCGACCGAATCACAATTTCAAAAAGAAAGAAAATTCACTTTCAACCGCCACAGACAGAAACTCCTGGGCCCATAACCTATTCGTTGTGGTATTTATTTGTGACTGATTATTAGGAACTAACATGATCCGTGATAAATGCAAACTCAAAGCGAATACTAAAGAGAGTTGAGAGAGCTTCGCTTCATTGCGACGTATACATACTTATACATATGTTGGGATACTGCAGAACCGTTAGATAAGAAAGAGAAGACAAAGTGCATTGTTAGATTATACATATTTAACATTTTCTTTATGTCAGTATGTCTTCAAGTTTAAGCATATATGCTTCATTTCAATTTTAATTTCCGCATTCGAAGCTGCGGGGTACCGACCCTGCTAGTGATGTATATAAAATTAACTTCCTGACCTCAAAATCCGCTCTTAACATGTATGCATAATATGGAAACCGATTTCCTTAAACCTGTTTAGCGAGGGACAACACATTTTCTCGTTATTCTCACCAAACATAAAAAGTGTTTTATATTGTGTGACTAACACTCCTTTCTTATAATTTAGATTATTTTGCACGCGGTATTATTTCACCTTTACACAACCTTTCCTGGATGTTTGAGTTCTTTATGTCGTTTCAATATGTTTTCTGTATGTCAGTTTCAAGTTTAAGCATATATGCTTCATTTCAATTTTAATTTCCGCATTCGAAGCTGCGGGGTACCGACCCTGCTAGTGATGTATATAAAATTAACTTCCTGACCTCAAATTGCTTAAAAAAAACAAATGCTTAGAGATCAAAATCCGCTCTTAACATGTATGCATAATATGGAAACCGATTTCCTTAAACCTGTTTAGCGAGGGACAACACATTTTCTCGTTATTCTCACCAAACATAAAAAGTACCTTATATTGTGTGACTAACACTCCTTTCTTGTAATTTAGATTATTTTGCGGTATAATTTCACCTTTGCACAACCTTTTTTTCACATACATTCCACCTAAAAGCATATTTCACAATATATCAACCTTTTTCGAACTTTTAACATATTTCATTGGAAATTTATGCTCCCAAGTAAATTTATACATACATTAAAATCGACCCAGACAATTTTATATAGTATGCCACCTCAAACAAAATTTTTACACACAGAATAATAGTAATATTTGAGATATTATTTGTATTCTTCCTACCTAATAAAGGGATACTGGATACAATGTATATGTAGATAATTACTAACAAAAACTACTTTACCCACACCGTCCCACCGGGAAAGTGAAAAGGTGGTTCTTTGTGTGCTGGAAATCTTCTTCCTTTTAGCAGAAAATGTTGGAAATCCTGTATCTTTTAGCAGGCGACGGTGTAGGGAAAATGTAAATTCCTTTGCAAAACCACATAGGAACCTCATTTAACCCTTACTTTTTGTGTCACCCCGTGTATTTTGAAACCAGAGACGGAAGAAATGTAAGGGGTGAATAAGGTTTTGTCCCTTCCGCTTCTATGGAGAAACCTAATGAAAATAACATATTTTCCGGTGAAACTTTCCCGCTGGGGTCTCAATACTCATTACATTGTTGTAACGAAACAAGAAAGCTTGAAGAAACAATCAACCGATATAATACTTTGATAATTTTGTCATAAATATCATTAAATCTTTCTATTCCGATTATTTGCACATATATATGTATACTAGCTATACCCGGAGCGACTTCGTTCGCTTAAAATTAGTTTGGAGTACGGTTGTCAGGACTTTATGTTTTCTTATTAGCGCGTTTTTTTAAAACCTTTGTGTAAAACCCTTTTTAGAAGATCCTTCAGGAGCGAGAATCAGAAGGCTACTGGCAGAGCTATATAATAAATGAATGTGATCTATGTAAAAGTATTGAATTTGTATACTTTATATATATTGTACATATATATATTGTACATATAAACAGATCAAAACATATCCAAATATACAAATGTACGTACGTATTTGGTCAAAAGTTCGAATCCTAAGATTAATAATTAACTTGGAAACATTTTGTCTTTGTTTACAGAATTTGTAGTAATTTTTCATTTTCTTCCTTGGTGGAAATAAAATAAGGCTCTTACTTCTGCTACAAAATGAAAAATATTTTTTTTTAAATAAAACCTAAGCATTTGATCCACAGGACTGACTATTGATCGAAAATCATATTGATCGGAACAGCAGCTTAAGTTTTTAAAATCCAAAACGAATTTGAACTTAAATTGCCCCTTTCCCCTCCCTATCACACACAGCACTACCCCACCCCCTCGTCAGTTTTCTTGGTTGTTGCTCTCTCGGCCGTCGCTCTCTTGGCATCCGCTCTCTGGGTTTCGCTCTCTTGGCAGGCTCCCGCAAAATGCAACGCAATATCAATCATCTTGATCGGAGCAGCGGTTTAGATTTTTAAAATCGAAAAGTTAATTTTAAATGTAGCCCCCAAATTATGGGGGATATCGAAATTTCTTTTAGATTTCTAATTAGGCCTTTTCAAAACCTAAATTTCGGAAAAAACCAAATTTCGAAATTCCAACCACTTTAGAAGTTAAGCTTAAATACATCAACTTTTTTTTGCTCAGAATAATGGATGTTGGAGCTGTTTGGGGCCACTGGGGGGACATATAGGATCTTAGTGGGCGGATACGCCCCCAATGGAATACTGTGCAAAAATTTGGCTGCTCTAGCTCTTACGGTTTGGGCTGTGGTCGTATCCCCTTAAAAATCGGTCTTTCATTTTATAATCTTTAAAGATAAGTTGACTCACACGATATCCGGTGGCGGCCTAACGGCCAAACATCAGCACATTTGGGCCAACAACAGTGAAGCAGTGCAGCGAGTGCATGCGGAGCACAGGAATTGCAACGCTTGCAATCTTAGCGTTCTTGCAGCGTTCATCGAACGCTGTTGCTGGAGACGACAACACTGAACTGCAGAACTGCACTGGTGGCAGAACTACAAGACGACGCTAGCAGCGACGTCAACGCCGACTGAATGAACGGTAGCACAGTTTGCTGGCGACGAGGAAATACCTAGGAAGTCAGACTTTCGCTTGCCTGAGAACTGACCAATTAGATTCGCTTGACTTGAAGATTTTATACTTATAATTTTCTCTTAAATAAACCAAATGTTAGAAAAATGGCTATGTTCCTTCTGCTGTGCCTCTTTGTTCCTCGAGTGTTGACCATTATCCTTGAAATGGATGCAGTCGATCTGGATGCTTTGGCTGCTGCATACGCAAAGTGGGTCTTGAACGATAGCCTGTGATCAGTACCCCAAGATACTTGATCGAGTCGCTTGTTTCTATTGAAGTTGAAACGGGCCCAGGACTGAGCCTTGGGGTACTCCTCCTGTCACCTGGTACTCATGCCCTCCGACATCACAGGAGTATGTGAGCACTCTGTCCTTGAAGTAGTCGGCTACGAGGTCGGTCAAGTAGTCCGAGATTCCCATGAGATGAAGCTCTTGCAGCACAAGGTTGCAGTTGGCAGAATTAAAGGCATGCTTAACATTTAGTGTGCAGACGAGGCAGTACTCTTTTGAGCCGACTAGCCACATTTATCCTTCGATTGCGATAGCAGCCAATTGAGTGACCGCTCGGATCGCGTCAATGGTGCTTCTTTTTCTCCGAAAACCAAACTGATGGTCCGACAACGCTCTGAGTTCGTCGAGCTCTTTTTCGAGGTTGGCGCAGATTATGCGCTCGAATATCTTTCCCATCGTTTTTAGCATAAATAGGGGTCTGTATGAGGATGCGCCGTCGTTCATCTTGTCCGGTTTTCGGATAAGCACCAATCTTTGCCGCTTCCACCCTGTGGGAAAGGTTCGTTGTACTTGTTGTACATCTCCGTTAATATACCCGGGTAAGCTGCCACCATTGTGTGCAGCGCAGCATTGGGAATGCCATCGGAACCAGGAACTTTTCCAACCTTGGTTTTTCTTAAAGCAGCCAGTACTTCGGCTTCGCTGGTAAGATGGGTATCGCCTACCCCGGTAGCTTGCCAGGTAAGGGTCGGCAGCGTGGAGAACAAAGTAAACACTGTTTGGCCGAGCTGCAAGTGGCCAGTGGGGGTCGGCTGTCTGTTGAGCTTACCCATGACCATCCTGTATGCTGATCCGAATGGTTCTGCATCCGCCGATTCGCACAGCTTCTGGAAGCAACTGGCCCTACTAGCTTTGATACACCCAGAAAAATGATGGACAAAATTTTAGGTCATGCATAGCCTAAAAAATTTAAAATGGACTAAAAGTTCAGTTTTAGGTCATGTACTGCCTAAAAATTTTTATTTTTGGACTATTTGCCCTACTTTATAGGGATCATATAGCCTCATATTTTAGGTCATCTTGGGCCTTAAAATTATTGCACATTGCCTAAATATATTTGACAGTTGAAAACGTTTAAAAACTAAGTATGGCTGTTAAATATTGATGTTGATCCTAACCAAATAATAATAGTGTTGCTTATTTGTATTTAAAAAATTATTTAAGGTACTATTTTAGGAAAGATAATGTTTAAGTATTATAAGGCAGCTGTATAAAAGTGTTGCAAATCCGATATAAGGGTTGAAGTTTTCGAACGACAGTACTCAGGCTAACCAACACTCGACCTCAAGAAATAATAGTATTTTTTGGCTATCTCGCACACAATAGTGTGCATTACATTTTGTGGAAGTCAAAGTGAAAGTGTACAAGTGTCCTGGCTTGGATCAATTAATATTCTGGTAAGTAATGCAAATAACACAGGTTATAAGGATAGTTGTTAGTATATTCAAAAGTAAAGTGCAGACTTCCCAATTGTAAGAAAAAGGTCATTTAAAGTAAGGAACTAATTTTTTCCGGAACTTTCCTTTTTACACACATATGTACATACGTTTGTATATACATATGTGCATGCAACTGCATTCTTCTAGAATTTTCGTTTTTACACACATTGCGCAACTGCGCACTTATGTACTTTATAGTTGCTTTATTCAATTTCGATTAATACTGTAAAAGAAAAGGCTTTAATATGTTGGCCTTATTAGTTAATATATCACATTAAATTTACTAATGCGCAAGTGAATGTTTTTGTATTCACACACATATGTATATATATTTCATATGTAAGAACGCATGTATTGGGTTCGTGCAGTTTGTGCTGCGCAGTAGGCTTACTTAGTTTTTGAAAATAAGTAAAGGATATTACATTTATTTTAGATATGGAACAAATATTAAAAGATTTAAATGCGAGAAGCTGAAAGAGTGCTTTGAAGGTACGACTAATGTGAATATAAAACCAAACGCCAAAATTAATTTTGTACTTCAAAAATAGAACATGGAATAGATGAAACTACAATACTATTACTGACCGGTAAACACCTAAATGAAATAGTTCCCAAACATCTGTTTGGTGAGCGTGTTCGATTTGAGCACGAAGTTAAACTTTTTAATGAAAGGGTGAGCATTAAAGTCATAAAAATGCCCGTTTATGTTTTTTATAGTTGCTAAAAAATCCTATACTAATTTTTAGAAGAATGGACTTTATGAAAATATACCTATTGGGTATAACCAAATTGGCGAAAAGGGAAATAATGTTAGTAGCCAAGTCGGAGTACAGGCAAGGAAACAATTAATATTCATCCTTACATTTTACTAAATTATTATTATACCTCTACTAGGTTTCTGCTTTAGGCATTTTAAAAGTATACCCACAATTTTTAAACATCCAAGCACTTTATCGAAAGAAGAGTCACCGCAAACTGATAAGCAACTTAATTTGCGATTTTTTAATCAGTAATGGAATCGATTGGCAACCTAGGAAGTTTAAAGAAATTTCAGAGCAATTAGTCGAAATGTTTCCAACTGAAGTGAAGGTATTAACTATATTATGTTAATAGAAAGAAATAATTAAGTTATTTAAGCTTCAAAACGCGTTTATTTTTGACTTATATTTTGATAGGAGACTTACTATCTGCAAATCAAAAATAAAAAAGCTGGAGGTATTTTGTGCTGCAGGTATAGAAACTCCTTGGCCAAACGAAGAGTCCTTGAGTCAACAGTCAACATTGAAGACGACGGAGATGAGCCTGCTGACGAAGGTGCTTTAAACCTAAATACAATGTAGTATTATTAATATTTTTTTTGCATTTTATTTAGACAACAATAACTACAACAATAATGCAAAGTAAATGCAATGTTGCCCCATTCAATATAGTCAAAGAACATTGGGAACACACCTTCTTAGAAAGAAAATTGTCGATTTAAACTGGAAGCAATAACTTAATCACAATTCTTGAAGAATGGCCAATTTTAAGACAGAGTTTTGGACATGATTTGGTAAGCTTATCTGTTATAAAAATTGTTTGTCATTATACATTTTTTTTTTAGATAAGTCGAGATTTTGAGCTAAAGTATCCAGACACTATCATCAATTTGAAAACTCAATGGTCGACATTTCGATTAAAGTTCCTGCAACTATCGGAAGAAAGAGTGAAGGAAAATTACAGCCTGGAAATACTGAAGAAATTGAAAACGGATTCAACAGACGACGGTAAAGTTTCCTACTCTGCTTAGGTCTACCATATTTATAAGTCCCTGCTTTCAGATCAACGTAATATTGCAATCGTTACAATTTTACATGCCGTCTTAAAACCAACGGCTCGTAAAGTGGTTAGGAAGGGAAACAATAAGAAAATTGGCGTAAAGGTAACAATTCAAGATTCCCGACAAAGTTTTTTCGCACAGTTTTCATCGTCCGCCGAGTTGGAGACTGCTATAAAAGAAAAAATTGAAGAACAGTTGAAGTGTAACGAATGTCTTCAGCCAATTATTTGTGGCATCGGCCCAACCGTTTTGGAATCTACTGAATTTTTCGTTTATTATGCCGATATTTACTATAAGTTTACAAACATTTTAAGCGCAATTGAGTCTTGCCTTAAACTTTTTTATGTCCTTGATCTTAAATATCCTGAGTCGTGTAAGTTAGTATGTTTGTTTTTTCAAGAATATTTCTTTATCTTCAAGTTATCCGATAAAGATATACATCCCTCTGTGAAGTCATTAATTAATGACTTAAAATGAAAAACAAGTTCTTACATTCTTGAGTACTTATAATTTTGATTTAAATATTCTTTTTAAAATTTGAATTTTATAATTTTTTTTTTCCTTTTTACTTCATTTTTTTAGTTTAGTTTTTTTTTATGTTTTAAAGGGTTGCTTCTTATAGTTATACGTAAATTTTAAAGTATAGTTTTTCTTATTTTTTTTAATTGCATTTTGTTACTTTACGTTTTTTTTTTTTGCTTAGGATTTAAGTTTTTTTGAAACAATTTTAATTTTTTAATTTCTTAAAAAAACTTCTTCAAAATGCGAGTAATATGTAAATCATGTCATGGCAGAGAAACTTATTTTGAAAACTTACATTTATTTTAAAAAATCCATCTTTATTTTGTTAATTCTTTCACTTGTGGATTTGCTGATTGTAGCCAAAGCTTTACTTGCCATAAAGTCTTAATAAAACATATGAAAAACGAACTAAAAAAATATAATAATGATTTTCTTCAAAAAGAGAACTTTGCGTCAGAGGAGCTTTTAAATAGCGGACTACCAGATTTAAGTCTTGATAGCTCAGGTACAACATCGACTTCGGAGATATATAAATATGCTACAGATTCGACTTACCGTTCATACCAATGATTCTGAAAAACCAGATCTAGAGAGCTCGGCCTTAAAAATGTGCCTAAAAAGTTACGCAGACATGTCGTTACCTAGAAAAACGGCAATCACAATGCAAAACTCTGTAAGGGAATTCATCACATTGCCCTTAAAAGATGAACTGGAAAATATATTGACAACTATCCCTTCTGGCTCTGAAGCTACTGATAAACTTAAATCGGTAGTACATTTTTCTAAAAGTCCCTTTCAGAAATTTAATTCTGAATATATGATGATTAAAGAGCTTATATCCAAAGATTTGTGGGAGTCAGCAAAAATAATTACAATTGATAATACCGTACAATCGTTGCGATCTGAAAACCGGATGACTCTGGGTCCACTCAAAACAAAAGCTGTAGTATTTCCTCTTAAATTCTATCTTTTGAGCTTCCTAATGTTTATGACGACTATAAAAGCCATTTAAATTACTTAGCAAAACAAACTACTTATAAAAATTTCATAAATGGACATCGATGGCAATCCAAATTTCAAAATAGATCGTCCGATGAGTTTCGCATGCCAATACTTCTATATTTTGACGACTTTGAAACCAACAACCCATTAGGTTCACATACAAGCTCTTTGCTGGCTGCATATGTGTCTTTGCCTTCATCTCCACTACGCTGTAGAGAAATATTTTGTGCTGCCTTATTTCAGTCAACCACTGTTAAAACTTTTGGAAATGATAGATGTTTTTACAGTTTGATAGAAACGCTGAATGACTTGTCTCAAAATGGTATCAAACTCAAAACTGACCAAGGAATTAGAATTATTTATTTTACTGTGGGTCTCGTTATCGGAGATAATCTTGCTTTAAATTGCGTTCTTGGATATAGCAGATCTTTTTCCAGTACATACTTCTGCCGAACTTGCAGAATGTCAAAGGAAGAAACGCATACTTCACCGTCAGAAAATGTAGAAGTGATTCGAAGTGAATCTGATTACGTAGAAGACTGCAACAGCCAATCTTTTGGCTTAAGAGAAAATTCAATTTTTAATAGGCTCACTGACTTCTCCGTGATTGAAAACTATTCCTCCGACATTCTTCACTCTGTATTTGAAGGAGTTTTAAAATACGACGTTTGCCACATTGTCAAATATTTTATAAAACAAAAAGTTTTCACTTTGGAATTTTTAAATATAAGAAAGCAAAATTTGAATTACGGTGAAACGGAAATTGACAATCAATCTCCACCTCTAAAGTCGTCACACTTGCAAAAGAATAGCATAAAGATGTCTGCGCGTGAAATGCTTTGTTTTATATTTCACTTTCCTTTTATGGTTGCAGACAAGATTTCTTCAGAAGATGCAGTTTGAAAATTTGTTATTAACTTATTAGAGCTCCTTGATTATCTTTTACAATTCGATTGCACTGATGAAGATATTAAAAAAACAGAAGAACTGATAATATGTCATAATACCAAATATATGGAACTTTTTAATGATACATTAAAGCCAAAACACCACTTCTTAAGTCATTACGGTAGAATTATAAAAAAATCTGGACCGCTTCGATATCTCTGGACATTCCAGTTTGAATCAAAGCACCGTAATTTAAAATCTTACCTTAAAAATATCAATAATAGAAAAAATGCGTGTATTTCCTTAGCTTATAAAATTAACTTTAACTTTGCTGACAAGATTCTTAATTATAGAAAGCCAAATATTACTTACAGTAAAACATCGTGTAAATTTGAAAATTCAGTTCACTGCCAACAATTTCAAGAAGCCTATCCTGAATCAGATTTTTCATCGGCAAAATGTTTTACTTATTGTAAGAACTTTAGTTTTCGTTATATACAAAAATATGTTATATTTGAAAATATTAATAATTATTATGTTATAAAAGATGTTATATTACTTGAAGAAGAAACATACTTATTTGTTCAGGAGCTACTTACACAATTTATTCCAAATTATTATTGGTACGAGGTCATCGGATATGGAACACATAAAATATTTAATCTTAAGAAAATAACTAACCCTCCTATTCATATACATGCTCTTAAAGATAAAAACTATGTTAAGCCAAAACTATTTTAATTAGTTATAACTGAAAATTAATTATATTGAAATTAATAAAAGACAATAACACAAAATCTGTATTTATTTTTACAATAAGGTAGTTATTACCTTAATTTTTAGGTCACATTCGTCCTAAAAATTAGGCTGGGGTCAAAATGAGAGCCTCAAATTTAAGGTCAATGCTGGCCAAAATTTTAGGCCGTTGGATGCCTAAAATATGGGACATGGGGTTGTTTATAGGCAGCCCATAACCTAAAATCAAGGCCACGAATTACTCAAATTTTAGGCCGTTACATTTTTAGGCAGCCAATTACCTCAAATCTAGGTTAAAAACAAGAGAGAACGCTATAGTCGGGTGCCCCGACAATCAGATACCCGTTACTCAGGTAAAGGGAGTGCGAGGGAGATGGAGATAGAAACTTTGAACACGCATCTCAGCGTTCATACGGACAGACAGACAGACAGACAGACAGACAGACAGACAGACAGACGGACAGACGGACATGGCTAGATCGACTCGGCTAGTGATCCTGATCAAGAATATATATACTTTATGGGGTCGGAAACGCTTTCTTCTCCCTGTTACATACTTTTGCACGAATACAATATACCCTTTTACTCTACGAGTAACGGGTATAATTACCCCCATTTTAGGCCATTAATGGCCTAAAATTTTAGGTCATGGAATCCTAAATTTAAGGCCATTTAAGGACTTAGCTCCAGTTTAAGGCCAATTTTACCTAAATTCTAGGCCATTTTTTGACATTTTAGGTAATTTTTTTTTCTGGGTGTAGCATTCTTCAGCACCTTTCTCTTGGCCCTTTAGGTTGCTTCGCTCAGCTCTTGTTTTCCGCGTTCTCTGCTTCTCTAACACGTGCATTGGGTCGCTAGGCAGTCTCTCCTTGCACTTCCTATCTCGTCGTCCCACCACGGTACTGGTCTTCGCCCGTTACCACCGTTCGTGACTTGTTGCGTAGAGGCATCGCACGCCACCTTCACTCTATCTTCTTTGTTCTTCGCGCAGGTGTTAGCATCTTCTGAAACGTGTCTCCATGTGTGCTAGGAGGGCCACTGTGTTAGGGGTATGCGCTTTGTAGGTCGTTTGGCGACATCTTGTGGCGGACATTCTGGAGGTTGTCTAGGTGATGATCAGAGCGTGGTCGCTGTGGGTGTAGATGTTTGACACAATCCATACGCAGTTACTGGCCCGTTCTGGGCTAGCGAACGTCAAGTCGATAATTGATTTGAAAAAAAAATGACCTAAAATGTCAAAAAATTGCCTAGAATTTAGGTAAAATTGGCCTAAAACTGGAGCTAAGTCCTTGAATGAGCTACAATTTAGGATTCCATGACCAGATTTGGCCTAGATTTTAGGTAATTGGCTGCCTAAAAATATGAGAAAACCCCTATCCAAAATTTTAGGCTTTCTTCGGCCATAAAATATAAGGCCGCAGTCTATCGGCTTGCTGGTAAGAAACGGCAACTACTTGTAGCGAGTGTTGTACCAAAGACATTAGACGATCTTCAATGCGATTTAGCGTTGCTTGTGAACGGTTGTGTTTACCATTGTGCTCTGAGTTTTTGTTTTATATTGTGATATTTATTTGATGGACGTTGATGCACTACGAGCAGTACAAACAAGTGGCCCAACGATACCAAGCACGTGCTTGTTACGCGCGGGACCCTTTATCAATTAGGGCAAAAATGCGAGTTCGCGAGGAAAATACATGAAACAGATACTACAACTAAGATTGAAGCAAATGAGATAAAATTTTAGTTTTTAATACGGGGATAGATGTTGAAGTGCAAATTAAATGATAAAGATTGTTATAATTTTTACATAGAACAAGAAAGGGCTCATGCAGAGTAAAATTTGATGTACATCGAGGCAAATTAAGAGGGTAATAATTTCGTGTTAGTCTAGCGGGAACATTAAAAGTTAAACGGTTTACCAGTTCTACAGAATCAATATCACCTCTTATAAGATTATGCATAAAAATAGTACCAAGCATTATTCTACGGTTTTCAAGTGTAGGTAAATTAAGCAATAGTAATCTACTCTGGTAGGAAGGAAGCCTTACGTTTCGATCCCAGTTCAAACTACGAAGGGCAAAAAGAAGAAATTTTTTTTGCACCGACTCAATACGGTCGATGTGCACTTGATATTGTGGACTCCAAACTGAAGAACAATATTCCAAAATAGGACGGACAAGGGAGGTAAATAATAATCTGGTTGTATAAGGGTCATCAAATTCTTTTGACCAACGCTTTATAAACCCAAAAACACTCATAGCTTTATTGACAGTGGCCATTATGTGGCAATCAAATTTAAGTTTTGGGTCGAGAAGAACACCTAAATCGTTAATTGAATATATACGGTCGAGTGGTGTATTTTGAAGAGAATAACTAATAAACGTAGGAGTACCCCTATAAAAAGTCATAACGTTGCATTTAAGGCAGTTCAGATTTAAAAGGTTGTACTCACACCATCCCTGAAAACAATCAATATCTGACTGTAAGTTGAAACCTGACCCTACATCTTTATATGATAAACAAAGCTTAACATCGTCAGCGTACATTAGTACACGAGAATGTGCTACGATAGAGGGAAGATCGTTAATAAACAAAGTAAACAGCAAAGGGCCTAAATGACTACCTTGAGGAACTCCAGATGTCACGTTGATCATTTTAGAAACAGCGCTCTTAAATATAACCCTCTGAGTCCTACCATTCAAGTAACTTGAAATCCAAGTTAATAGATTACATGGAAACCCAAGCTGATCTAATTTGAATAAAAGGAGAGAGTGGTTAACAGAGTCAAAGGCCTTACTAAAATCTGTATATATAACGTCTGTCTGCATGTTATTCTTATATCCATTTATTACAATGGATGACAATTCAAGAAGGTTGGTGGTGGTTGATCTTCGCTTAACAAAACCATGCTGACACGGTGATATTAGCGAGGAACATAAATGCTGCAAATGAGAAGTAATAATACGTTCAAATGCTTTAGGAATTGCCGACAATTTAGAAATGCCTCTATAATTCTGGGCATCCGCCTTCGCACCCTTTTTGTGGAGTGGAATAATGAAAGAGTCCTTCCAGATAGTTGGAAAAACTGATGATGAAATAGACAAATGAAAAAGTTTAAGAATCGGTTTACAAATGGTTGAAGCACAAAACTTAAGCACACTCCCAGGGAGTCCATCAGGACCGGGAGAATACGTTGGGGTTTTTTGTTGCTAAATCCTTTAAAAGAGAACTTTCGGTAATTACAGGGGTAAAAATACAATTAGCCCTATTTAAGGGGTTAGGGTAGGTAGGGTTTGACCAAGCAGCCGAACTATAAGTAGTTTGGAAAAACTCGGCAAATAAATCCGCAATTTCAAAATCCGACGATGCCTCTTTTGAGTTTAAACGTACCGATGAAGGCAATGCCGAAGACTTACGCTTGGCATTAACGAAGTTATAAAACTGCTTCGGATCATTTGAAAATTCGAATTTACATCGATTTAAATACATGGAATAGCAATGACTGTTGAGAACATTAAAATCTGAACGAGCCACCACGTATTTCGAAAAATCAGATGGCTTACCCGATTTTTTATACTTTTTATAAGTGTTTGATTTAAGATTTTTAAGTCTTTGAAGCGCATTGTTAAACCAAGGAGGCCTGTTTAGCTTAGGAGGAAGCCTGTCAGGAACGCATTCGTCAAAAAAAGTGTTTAAAACGCTATAGAAAAGTTCAATTGCACATTCAATATCCATGCAATTGTACAAATCAGTCCAATTATATTGCGAAATCATGTAGTTTAGTTTAGTATAGTCACATTTACGAAAGCATCTCATTTTAGTTTGAGGAACTAAAGGAGAAAGGGTATTAGTACAGGGGAGGCCAATTGTCAATTCCAATGTTGGGTGATACCGGTCTTCAGGTACAACAAGTGCGTCAATTCTAGATACCGTAACTTCATGCGGATCTAAAACAAATACTAGATCTAATTGTCTATTTAATGAATTTCGTATAAAGCTTACTTGCTGTAACGATAATTCTAAAAGGCCATCCACAAAATCATGGGTAGATAAAGGTGTAGCTACAAGTGAGTCAGTGGGAAGAGACCAAGAGATATTAGGGAGATTGAAGTCACCCAAAACAATCAAAAGGTCTCTGTTGGAAAGGAAGGACTGAACAGATTTTATAGCAGACAGATGGTGCTCATAAATTATTAAATCAGAGCCAGGAGGAATATAAGAACAGGTTACAAAAATAGATAAGGATTGAATGGAAACTTTGACACTAACAAATTCAATATCGTTAGGGATATGAATGTTAAGTCTCTCCGATGTTAAACTAGAGGTAACGGCAATCAGTACACCACCCCCCCCTACGCGGGGAGCGATCGGTCCTGTAGGTGTTAAAGTTCATTGACAAAACTTCAGAGTCAGATATCTCTGGTTTCAGCCAAGTTTCCGTAAAAGCCAAAATATCTTCAGTAAATGCAGAGGAGTCAGCATAAAGCTTTCCGCAAGTATTTTTGTGTTTATTTATTAACAAAGTTTAGCCTAACAATCGTGTTAGTGACTTTCATAGATCTCCCAGTTAACGGGTACGTGGTTATAGTTATTTTAACATTTCCATTTGATTTATTTAATATCTTGGCTTTGTTAGTGTAATTTGCACTCTCTAAATTGGCTCTTATATTTCTCTCTCTTACTCTTACTCTCTCTCTCTCTGCCGCTCTATTATAACTGTAATTTCACTCTCTCTGAACCAGCCGAATTTTTTGTAAACCTATTCTCATAGTCTCTCTCTCTTGCTTGCTTTACATCTAACTGTTCGTGCGTTAAGTTGTTTGGTGCCCCACAAGCCACGCTCAGTCGATAGAAGACTTTAATCTTGCGCTCTCTTTCGATTTAATTCGCGATCTCGCGCTCTTATACTTTTTGTGTTTTTGTGATTTTGTGGTTTTGGAATTTGATCCCAGTGCCAAATTTACTTGAGATATTTTTTTTATACTTTTGTATACTTTTTATTTTATTCTCTTTAACTAACATATTTTTCTTATAATGGCTCTTACCTGTACTAAGAAAAATTGTAGGACTGCAACTAATGACCCTTTTGTTTACTGTTGGCTCTGCGAAGCGATGATGCATTCTAAATGTGCAGGATTTACTGGCAGAGTTAAAGACTTTATTGAACTGCGGATTGGTCTCATGTGGGTATGTGAGTCCTGCAGGGATTTGGCAGTTGAGATGAGCAGCTTTATGAGGCAGACTCGAGACGGCCTATTTAACCTTTCACGAGTTTTTAAACAGCTCAATGACGGGTTAAATTCCGTTTGTGAACAATTTAATAATAAAAAATTATTAACCGAGTCGCCCAAACGCAAAAAAGCTAGCTCAACGACAGTAAATGCGAGTGTTGAATCCACCTTAAATCCAAACTTGGTAGCCGCTGCAGTTTCTGGTGACACAGGGGTAAGTGAACCACCTGTGCCAATGGATACTGCCAGTTCCGGTGTAGTCCCTGTCCCTGTAGTCCCTGTATCTGAAAGTCAGGCTTCAGAGCCGGCGGAATCAACCAATTCGGTGCCGACCATACCCATAGGTACAGTAGGCGCCGTTTCTGTCGCTCAGCCGAATGAGGTTCAGGCTGCTGCTGGGGGGCGTAAAAATCTCTCAGTTGTACCCAGAGGTACAATAGGTGCCGCTTCTGGCTCTCAGCTGAGTGAGGTTCAGACTGCTGCTGGGGGGGGTAAGGAACTCTCAATTGTTCCATATAGGAAGCAACTATTTGTTTCAAGATTTACGCCTGATACCACATCTGAGGATGTTTTGGAATTTATTCGTGAAAAATTCCCATCCGAGGATATTGCGGTTGAACAATTAGAGGACTTAACATGAAGCTACCCAAGCTTTATGGTGATTCCACGGCATTTACGGACGATATCTTAGCTTTTACAGATACTTGGCTGAAACCAGAGATAACAGACTCTGAAGTTCTTGCAAATAATTTTAATACCTACAGAACTGATCGCCTTTCCCGTAGGGGGGCGGTGTTCTAATTGCCGTTACTTCTACTTCTTCTAGAATTCACTCTCATGTCCCTAGTGACATTGAATTTGTTTGTGTGAAAGTTACCCTCCAATCCTTGTCTATTTTTATTACATGTTCCTATATTCCACCTGGCTCTGACCTTATAATTTATGAGCAACATCTAGCAACTATTAAATCTATTCTATCCTTTCTTTCCAATAGAGACCTTTTGATTGTTTTGGGTGACTTTAATCTCCCGGATATTTCTTGGTCCCCTCCTACTGACTCACTTGTCGCTCTACCTTTATCCGCCCATGACTTTTTGGATGGCCTTTTAGAATTATCGTACCAGCAAGTTAGCTTTATACGAAATTCATTAAATAGACAATGAGATCTTGTGTTTTCTTCAGAGCCGTCTGAAGTCACGGTATCTAGAATTGACGCTCTTGTGGTACCAGAAGACCGATTCCATCCAACTATGGAATTGACAATTTGCCTCCCCTACCTTGATACCCTCTCTCCTTTAGTTTCTCCAACTAAAATGAGAAGCTTTCGTAAATGTGACTTTAGTAAACTTAACTTAATGATTTCTCAATATAATTGGACAGAATTTTATAACTGTATGGACATCGAAAGTGCCACTGAACTGTTCTATAGCGTTCTAAACACTTTTTTTAATGAATGCGTTCCTGATAGGCTTCCTCCAAAGCCGAACAGGCCCCCTTGGTTTACAAATGCGCTTCAACGACTTAAAAATCTTAAATCAAACACTTATAAAAAGTATAAAAAATCGGGTAGGCCATCCGATTTTTCGAAATATGTGGTGGCTCGATCTGATTTTAACGTTCTTAACAGTCATTGCTATTCTATGTATTTAGATCGCTGTAAATTTGAATTTTCAAATGACCCGAAGCAGTTTTATAACTTTGTGAACGCTAAGCGTAAGTCATCGGCTTTGCCTTCATTGGTTCGCTTAAACTCAATGGAGGCATCGACAGATTCTGAAATTGCTGATTTATTTGCCGACTTTTTCCAAACTACTTATAGCTCCTCTTCATGGTCAAAACCAATCTACCCTAATCCCTTAAATAGGGCAAATTGTATTTTTCCCCTATAATTACCGAAAGTTCTCTCTTAAGAGATTTAACATCAACAACGCCAACTTATTCTCCCGGTCCTGATGGACTTCCTGGGTGTGTGCTTAAGTTTTGTGCATCAACCATTTGCAAACCTATTCTTAAACTTTTCCATTTGTCTATTTCATCAGCAGTTTTTCCAACTATCTGGAAGGATTCTTTTATTATTCCACTTCACAAAAAGGGTGCGAAGGCGGATGCCCAGAATTATAGAGGTATTTCTAAATTGTCGGCAATTCCAAAAGCCTTTGAACGTATTATCACTTCTCATTTGCAACATTTATGTTCCTCGCTAATATCACCGTGTCAGCACGGTTTTGTTAAGCGAAGATCGACTACCACCAACCTACTTGAATTGTCATCTATTGTAATAAATGGATTTAAGAATAAAATGCAGACTGACGTTGTATATACAGATTTCAGTAAAGCCTTTGACTCTGTTAACCACTCTCTTCTTTTATTCAAATTAGATTTGCTTGGGTTTCCATGTAATCTATTAACTTGGATTTCAAGCTATTTGAATGGGAGGACTCAGAGGGTTATATTTAAGAACGCTGTTTCAAAAATGATCCATGTGACATCTGGAGTGCCTCAGGGTAGTCATTTGGGCCCTTTGCTGTTTACTTTGTTTATTAACGATCTTCCCTCTATCGTAACACATTCTCGTGTACTAATGTATGCTGATGATGTTAAGCTTTGTTTGACATACAATAATATAGAGTCTGGTTTTGGCTTACAATCAGACATTGATCATTTTCAAGTATGGTGTGAGTATAACCTCTTAAATTTGAACTGCCTAAAATGCAACGTAATGACCTTTCATAGGGTTACCCCTACCTTTATAAGTTATTCGCTTCAGAATTTGCCACTTGACCGTATATATTCAGTAAATGATTTAGGCGTTCTTCTGGACCCGAAGCTTAAATTTGACTGCCACATAATGTCGACAGTCAATAAAGCTATGAGTGTTCTTGGGTTTATAAAGCGTTGGTCAAAAGAATTTGATGACCCTTATATAACCAAATTATTATTTACCTCCCTTGTCCGTCCTATATTGGAATATTGTTCTTCGGTTTGGAGCCCACAATACCAAGTCCACATTGACCGTATAGAGTCGGTACAAAAAAATTTCTCCTTTTTGCCCTTCGTAGTTTGAACTGGGATCAAAACGTAAGGCTACCTTCCTACCAGAGTAGATTATTATTGCTTAATTTACCGACACTTGCAAATCGTAGAAAAATGCTTGGTACCATTTTTATGCATAATCTTATAAGAGGTGATATTGATTCTGTAGAACTTGTTAGCCGCCTAACTTTTAATGTTCCCGTTAGACTAACACGTAATTATCATCCTCTTAATTTACCTCGATGTACATCAAATTTTGGTCTGCACGAGCCCTTTCGCGTTCTATGTAATAACTATAACGTTCTTTATCATTTAATTTGCACATCAACTTCTATCCCGGTATTAAAAACTAACATTTTAACTCATTTGCTTCTCTCCTAACTGCATGTTTTTTTTTCATTATTTGTCCCGTCTTTATTGGTTTTATGTATTCTTCCTCGCGAACTCGCATTTTTGCCAAAATTTACAAAAGGGCCCCTTGGTGTCGTTGGGCCACTTGTTTGTACTTCTCGTAGTGCATCAACGTCCATCATATATATATAAGACTAGCAATACCCAAAGCGACGTTGTCCGCTACTTTTAGCAAAGAACATCCGAGTAAAATCCCGCCTAACCTTAGCTAAACAGTAAACCCACCTAGAACGCACTAATATTCTATCCATATCATCGTAACCATAACATACCTTACCTTAACACCGCATTAACCCTTATATTACTTCACCTTAACCCCACCTATTTTATGCTCACCCTTGGCACACTTTTTTAGCACCTTAATGCTGTTTTCACCTTAACACAAGTTTTTCCTCTTCTTAGCTAACCTAACTTTAGTCTCACCTCAAAAAAAATGTTCCTTACTTTACTTACTTACTTTAACTTCACCTTTTCTTATTAAAACTTGTTTGTCACCTAGACCCACCTTATCCTCGCTAAAGTCCAAACGAACCTTACCTTTCTCACTTTCACTCTTTCTTTACATTACTTTTACCCTAATCTATCTAATACATCCTTAATCGCAACTTAACCCCGCACTAACCTCACCTTATTCCCACCTTAACTCCACCGTTCTGGTAGCCTAAATTTATCATTTTGGTTAACTAAGCGAATGCAGAGAAAAACTCTTACTATTTTTTTTACTGTTTTTTTCGAACAGATCTAACCCCCAAAAACCTTAAAAGCTTAAAAAAGAATATATATAAATTAACACACACCTATGAAAGGCTACGGACAAAATAGTTTAAGCGAAAAACGGATCCGCCCGCAGGATCGGTAGGTAAACAAAAAAGGAAGTGGCCCAATGTCGGCTGGGGATCAACAGCTGGAGTTAAATACTTTCGGAAATAAGGAAAATTAAAAAAAAACGCACATAAAGCGTTTTTATATGCTTTTTACGGGTTGGCTACACACTTTGACTTAGAATTGCGTCAATTAGGTAATACGTTCTAGTATCCAAATAGTCAAATTTTGATCAGGTGTTTCCAAACCAGAAAAAAACATCTCCTTCGCTTCAAATGACTCTCTCTCTGCTCTCTACTCTCTCGCTCTGCTTCTGCTGACGTTGTTTTTGTGAGAGCTGTGTTCAAAAGCATACACAAAACAAAAACAACGTGCTGACAAAAAAGCCCCCGCAATCCCCGCAATCTTACAAAAAAAATCATATAAAATCAGCCGTGAGTCCCAAAAAAAAAATAAAACTACCTTACTGATTGTATGGCATAGTTCCACACTTTAAACCAAAAACGGATTCGATCGCATAATCGGTGCGGAAAAATTAATTAAGTGCCCCAACCGGAAGTCGGTTGGGGCTCATCTTCTGGGCTTTCAAAGATTTCCACAAATAAAGCTTAAAATGAAAATATCAACATGTTTGGTTGAAAACTGTGGAAATGGTTGATGTTTTAATCAAGCAATTTCGCATTTTTCGAGAGTCCTGGGAGTCCTTAGGAGCCGAGTTTTAAAAAATCCTTTCTTAGTGCACACTCAGAGAGCTGCAACGAGTATGATCGAGTACGATCGATCATCGCGCGATCATTTTGGTTTAATCCGGTAAACTCACTCGGCAACGAATAATCACGAACAATCCCGAAAGCCGAAGTACGATCCGATCAACTCCCCGACTCGCTTCGTAACGATCAATGATGTGACTTTGAGCTTCGGGTGTAGGTGAACAAAATGATCGTTCCGAAGCGCTCAATCGTTCCCGATGATTGCGACCTCGAGTCAGTTGTACATGAACAGATTAATATGATTTCTTGTGACGACGAAATAAAATTAGGGTAGAGTGCGTTTCAATGTATTATATGTTTAATGAGAAATATTTATGTAAGATTAAATTAAACGATATTGACTTCATGTATGCTTACGAACTAAGGCAAGTTTTATAAGAAATATTTATGTAAGATTAAATTAAACTATATTGACTTCATATGGAACTTTTTCATTTCCGTTGGCCTGGCATGTAGGTTCCATTTGATATTAGTTCTGAAACGCTTTCAATATCCATTACTTGTTGTAAAGCAATAACTCGAACTGCACGGTCATACCGATAAGCGCGAAGCACGATCACACCAATCGATTGCACAAAATATTCGATCACAAACGGGTAAAATCTTCAAGCCGAACGTTCACACACGATCAGATCACATACTTGAACGATCACAAACGATCATTCATGGGACGATCGCATTCGCTCACCGCTCATTTTATTTCGCTCACCCGAAGCGATTAATCAAAACGGATACGAGTAAATGATCGGGTGTACTCGAAAATGATTGACTCGTTGCAGCTCTCTGGTGCACACCTCCTCTAACACACGATTCAGACCCAATTTTTTCCAGAATTTTGGGTCTTTTGGTTTAGGCTGGGGGAACATGACGCAAATCGACATCTACTCTTTTATAGTAATACTCGATGGATAACGCCATACGATTTTTTTGCACACGATTTCATGGTGCTGGCTTTTCAACTGGCTTTTCGCTCTCTTGCCCAAAAGCCAGCGAGAGAGCGCTCTAGACCCAGCCGCTCTCTTGTACGCATACAGCGACACCCAGCGGGAACCCACCGGGAAAATTCCTCTGGAAAATAACATATTTTCATCAGGTTTCTCCATACAAGCGGAAGGGACAAAACCTCATTTACCCCTTACATTTCTTCCATCTCTGGTTTCAAAATACACGGGGGTGACACAAAAAGTAAGGGGGAAATGAGGTTTCTATCTGGATCTCTGGCAGTAGAATGCAGGCCAAAATCCACTGGTTTTTCGACTTCCCGCATTATAGGTTTTCCACACGTACTGAGTTATGGTTTTCCTCCACTTGCAATATCTGCTTTTCTACACCCTCGCAGTTTTGGTTTTCCACTGTTTTGCAGTATCTGGTTTCCCACAATAAAAATAAATTTTTTTCATGTAATATTTGTATATGTATTTATTAATAATATTTACAATTGTTCATGCCTGAAGCATTTCCGGTTTTTGCTTGGCCGAATGCAGGTTTTAGGTATCCATGTCTTGTAAGCCTGTCTTCTGAAAATATCAAAAATAATTAAGATATGAATTTAAGACCAGGAATAATAATAAGAGTAATTACCATTTTTACATCTCCATACAAAGTTAAGGGATCTCTCCTATGCCTAGTTTGCCATGGCCGATCATTTACCCTTTGATTAGATGTTTAATGTCGGGGATGAGAATTATGAGAAGAAACAAGAGAGAACGCTATAGTCGGGTTGGTGTCCCGACTATTTAATACCCGTCACTCAGCTAAAGGGAGTGCGAACGCTGTACTCGGGTTGGTGTCCCGACTATCTATTGGGGCTAAAGGGAGTGCGAGGGAGATAGATATATAACTTTTTAATGAATGGTCCGATTTGAAAAATGTCTTCTACATTTCGATAGGTATTAATAAACACTATAAAATTGCGTTTATATATTTTTAAAATCTTAAAAGATGTGGCCTCCAGACACATTTGAAAATCGTTTATGGCGATTGTGGGCGTTAGGGGGGGCGTGGCACCTCGATGAAACAAATTTGCGCTGCGTAGGAAGCCCAAGAATATGTGTGTGAAATCTCAACCTTCTAGCTTTTATAGTTTCCGAGATCTCAGCGTTCATACAGGCAGACAGACAGACAGACAGACAGACAGACAGACAGACGGACGGACGGACAGACAGACATGGCTAGATCGACTCGGCTAGTGACCCTGACCAAGAATATATATACTTTATGGGGTCGGAAACGCTTCCTTCTAGCTGTTACATACTTTTGCACGAATACAATATACCCTTTTAATCTACGAGTAACGGGTATAAAAATGAAATGCGGGAAATGCAAGCGCAACACTTCTGGTCCCAAGAAGTCTAAATCGGCCTGGCTGAAATAAATGTAATATTTTAATGAAGTTAAACAACTAAGTTAGTACTGAAGTACTATTTATACAACCATTTAATGAACACCGCACACCATTTACCCTTGGTGAAGGTTAAAAAACATTTCAAGTGACACTGAAATGCAGAGTTTGTGTTAAAGTTAGCATCTGGAGGCTTATATTTATTAATGGCGAAAATATCTGTGGTACTAACCTCTGTAACGCTGAAATTAAGATTATTAAACGACAACATTTATTTGATCAGTGACCTTTTTCTTGTTTTTAGATTAAAACAAGAGAGAACGCTATAGTCGGGTTTGTGTCTCGAGTATCTAATACCCGTCACTCAGCTAAAGGGAGTGCGAGGGAGATGGATATATAACATTTTTTTGATTGCGAATAACTTTTTAATGAATGGTCCGATTTGATAGGTATAAATATACACCACAAAATTGCATTTATACTTCTCGGAAATCTTTAAAGGTGTAGGCGCCAGACACATTTTAAAATGGTTAGTGGGAGATTTTGGGCGTTTGAGGGGGCGTGGCACCTTTTTGAAATAAATTTGCGCTGCGTAGGAAGCCCCAGCCCAACCTTCTAGCTTTTGTAGTTTCCGAGATCTCAGCGTTCATACGGACAGACAGACAGACGGACAGACGGAAAGACGGACATGGCTAGATCGACTCGTCTAGTGATGCTGATCAATAATATATATACTTTGTAGGGTCGGAAACGTCTCCATCACTGCGTTGCAAGCTTCTGACTGAAATCATAATACCAAAGAGTATAAATATAAAGAGAGGACATGTCATACAAAAGAGTCTGTCGTATGGCGGGTTCTAGCGGTGGAACCCGCATTTTAACAGTAGAACCCGCACTGCTCGATTCTACTTGGAATCTATTCGGCCGCAGCACTGCTTGCCATTTGGCCCAGTGGATAAGACATCTGACTACCAATCTAAACAGTACGGGGATCGAATCCCGTTGTAGAATTTCAATTTCTTGCGGGGGTTTTTCTTTTTTTTTGTTTTTTAAGAGCATTTTGTTTTTTTTTCTATTTTGTAATTTTTTTGTTGATTTTTTCTATTTTTTTTGATTTTCCAAAGTCAAGAATGCGTTTTTCAGCTAAAAAATTTGACTTTGGGCTTAACAAAAAAATATTTAAAGTTTTAAAAAAAAAACCATTCCCTGGGGGCGGGTTTTTTTTATGCAGAAAAATATGCGACAAATTTAAAAACGATCGGTTGAGCCGTTTAGAAATGCCGATGAACGCGGACTTTTAAAAACGTGGTTTCAAGAAAAACATGTCACATGTAAAACACGTATAGAGCACTTTAAAAAGACGTTTTGCGGTGTTCACTGTATCTCCGCCAAAAATTGACGAATTTCCATTCTGCTTTTACATTTCGTTTAAGAATAGAAAAAACCCGAGCCCTGGGAAGTTTTATTTTTTTACTTTAAATATTTTATTAAGCCGTGCAAAATCAAAAATTATTTTTTTTTAGAAAAATTATACTAGTACTAATTACATCCCAACTTCCAAAGTTCTTGTAGATTGACTTAAAACTATTTTGTATAATCTTAAGATGTTGATCTACAAGAAAAGAAATATAAAAAAATTTGATTTTTTTTTTTGCAAGACCCTACCATTAATTATTGTTTAGCTTTTAACTAAAATAATACAAAAAAATATATATATTTCGAGACATCAAAAAAAGAAAAAAACAATATTAGAAAACGTCTGCCCCTTGCGGGGATCGAACTCGCATCAACATCGCTGATCAACGCTTTAACCAGCACGACCATAGACCGAGTTGAAAATGTTGGACAGAAAACCCTTTTCGACTTTTAAATGTTGTTGGCCCTAGATTATAGAAATTACAAAAATGAAATTTTGTCGAAAATGTGTTGCCACGTTCTCGCACACATACACACAAAGCCCACTTACACTTATGCATTGTGTACTCAATAAACGAATTCTAAAAATAGAACAAGCTCTTTCCCCCTTTTCCCCTTGCCGACAACAGTTTGAACAGAAAGTCAGAGTTATGCCCTCTCTATATAATGTATACTCTTTGATAATACCCTCTGCAAGGGTATACAAATCCAAAAAACAAGCGCACGAAAAGAAAAAATAATAAAGAATTCATCATGCACACTAGCACTTACAACTCACTTGCCACTCCTCCATTAAACTAATTCTGTTAACACACCACTCAAACAAATTTTTCCACCCAAAAAAATGACGGACAACAATTTAGGTCATGCATAACCTAAAAAATGTAAATTGGACTAAAAATTCCCTTTAAAGGTCATGTACTGCCTAAAAATTTCAATTTGTTGTATATTTTCCCTACTTTTTATACCCATGCAGAGGGTATTAAGATTTAAATCAGAAGTTTGCAACGCAGTGAAGGAGACGTTCCCGACCCCATAAAGTATATATATTCTTGATCAGCATCATTAGACGAGTCGATCTAGCCATGTCCGTCCGTCTGTCCGTCTGTTTCTTCGCAAACTAGTCTCTCAGTTTTAAAGCTATCGGGCTAAAACTTTAACAAAAGACTTTTTTCGATTGCAGGTAGTAACAACTATATCATAAAGCTCCCATACGAAAATTCTGAAAAAAAAATTTTAAAAAAATTATATCTTGGGTGTTTTTTAACATATAACCTCCTTATTTTGGAAATATTATTTTTTATCTAATTCTGAATTTCTGAATTAAATTTTATCCAAATTGGACGACTTTATCATATAGCTCCTATAGGATCGATCGGAAAATTAATGGGAATATAGTAGGAAATAAATTATTGATTCGTTGGTTTTTATTGTATTCTCTTCTACTCTGGGAAATGACTCTTTTTAAATATTTCAGAATTTCGATTTTAATTTAAAACAAGAGCGAACGCTATAGTCGGGTTGGTGTTCCGACTATCTTATAACCGTCACTCAGCTAAAGGGAGTGCGAGGGAGATGAATATATAAAATTATTTTGATTGCGCACAACTTTTTAATGAATGGTCCGATTTAAAAAATGCCTTCTACATTTCGATAGGTATATTTATACACAACAAAATTGCATTTATACTTCTCGGAAATCTTTAAAGGTGTGGGCGCCAGACATTTTAAAATCGTTAGGGGGCGATTATGGGCGTTAGAGGGGGTGTGGCGCTCGGGTGAAATAAACTTGCGCTGCGTAGGAAGCCCAAGAATATGTGTGTGAAATCTCAACCTTCTATCTTTTATAGTTTCCGAGATCTCAGCGTTCATACGGACGGACAGACGGACATGGCTAGATCGACTCGGCTAGTGATCCTGATCAAGTATATATATACTTTATGGGGTCGGAAACGCTTCCTTCTAGCTGTTACATACTTTTGCACGAATACAATATACCCTTTTACTCTACTGTCCTTTACTTACTGTCCGTCTGTCTGTCCGTCTGTCTGTCCGTCTGTCTGTCTGTCTGTATGTACGCTGAGATCTCGGAAACTATAAAAGCTAGACGATTGGTATTTGGCATGAAGATTCTTGGAGTTCCTACGCAGCGCAAGTTTGTTTCAAAAGGGTGCCACGCCCCCTCTAACGCCCACAATCGCTTATATACGATTTTAAAAATTTCAATATTTCGGAAAAGTAAAAGTGCAGTTTTATTGTGTTTATCAATACCTATCGAAATGTAGAAGAAATTTTTCAAATCGGACCATTCGTTAAAAAGTTATGCGTGTTCAAAGTTTCTATCTCCATCTCCCTCGCACTCCCTTTACCTGAGTAACGGGTATCTGATTGTCGGGGCACCCGACTATAGCGTTCTCTCTTTTTTCAAATCGGACCATTTATTAAAAAGTTATTCGTAATCAAAAAAATGTTATATATCCATCTTCCTTGCACTCCCTTTAGCTGAGTGGCGGGTATTAGATAGTCGGGACACCAACCCGACTATAGCGTTCTCTCTTGTTTTTTTTACATTTTTAAATATTTTCCATGAAATAAAACAATTTGATCGTCCGATCGTGGCCTTAGCCATTTTTAAGTGTTGTTAAAAAATAAAAATTCGTGCTGGTAGTATTGATAACACTTAACATGAAATCGAATTGGCGAAAAATACCTACTATACCTATAATATACGAAACCTTTAATGATTACGGTCCCTGAAAAATGTTATTTAAAGCCTAGTACTCAGTTCGGCTAAGAGTTTTACTAGTCGAAAAATATTAATCTTTTAGTGTGGCCGAAGTTTTTGTAGTTCATCCGCAATGCATGTAGCATGGTCTTACTGGGTTTGTTGACAAACAGCAAACATCAACTGGCGCCAATTTTAAAATATTACAAAATGTTGAGCCGACTTGGGTCGCAAGAGTTAAATTCGCTGTTGGCATGGCGATATGTATTGCCGCAAATCCTACAGGCACTTTTCCATTGGTTTTCGGGGTTTTCCTTCCATTTATAATGTGTTATTGGCACACCGCTTCTGCACAAACACAGCCAAAGATCAAATTTTCTATTCTTTGGGCCGCGGCTAAAGGCGTTCATCGGAATTCATCCGCTAAATCTGGTATTTTTTTGGCATTTCCTTACTATTTCCTTAGCTCAACTGAGTACCGCGGTGAAAAAAAGTCCCAGCTAAAGGCGTTAGCTACCTATTTGCCTCTCGCTTACTCCTATGCTTAGCTAGCAGTTTTCGTCGTACTGAGTACTAGGCTTAAATGAAATATTTATTCGCAAGCAAAGTGTGACCCTAAGTTGCAACGAAATTATGACCAATTATTATCTTTCTTCGAAACGTTGGTATTATCAAATATATGATGCACGGTCACATCAGTTTCAAATTTCGTGCAAAGGTGAAATAAAAAAGGTGAAAATAGTTCATTTTAATCTAAAAACAAGAAAAAGGTGACTGATAAAATAAATGTGGTCGTTTAATAATCTTTATTTCAGCGTAACAGAGGTTAGTACCACAGATATTATATTATATCTTCAACACAAATTCTGCATTTCAGTGTCACTTGAAACGTTTTTAATCCTCACCAGTGGTAAATGGTGTGCGGTGTTCATTAAATGGTTGTATGAATAGTACGTCAGTACTAACTTAGTTGTTTAACTTAATCAATATATTACATTTATTTTAGTCTGACCGATTGAGACTTCTTGGGACCAGAACTGTTGCGCCTGCATTTGCCATATTTCATTTTTTCTTCTCATAGTTTTAAACAGCTTATCAGAGGGTAAATGATCGGCCATGGCAATCTAGGCAAAATTTCTGGAGAGATCCCTTAATTTTGTATAGAGATGTAATAATGGTAATTACTCTTTTTATTATTCCTGGTCTTACATTCATATCTTAATTATTTTTGAAACCAGAGATGGAAGAAATGTAAGGGGTGAATGAGGTTTAGTCTTTTCCGCTTGTATGCAGAAACCTGATGAAAATATGTTATTTCCAGAGGAATTTTCCCGGTGGGCGGTTTTGTTTACTCACACAAGTGCCTTCTATTTTTAGAATTTTACGCTCTCAACTTTGTGCAAGCGGAGAGATCGGAATTTTTGCGACACTAAAAAGCTGCATATTGCAAAACCAACGTATGGCCGATATCCACCTTAGAGATTATATTGGTCTTTGGTTGTACGGGGTCGTTCTGCTCCAGCTTGGCCAGCACCTTCTTAATCTTCTTCTTTCTTGTCGTGAAAAGCCCTCCAACTGTGGTTCATCATCACATCCAAGCCGGTCTCCGAAGTAATCACTGTGTCCTCATCAGCCCTCTCGGCGGAGGCATTGCTGTTATAAGCTTCTCTGAGATTTTCATTATTTATTTGAAATATCTAACCACGCCTACTGCGCATTACAAACTGCACGGCATGTATATTATACAGATCATTTATAATATTTGTTTACAATTTTTCTTAAAATATTACCTCAATTAATTTATTAAATAAGCAATACAATTATTATTTGGTTCGGTACACCACCACGATTACCTAAAAAATTATGCTATACGGGACCTAAAAAGTAGGTCAAATATACCAAAAATTTTAAATTTTTAGGCAGTACATGACCTAAAAAGAAACTTTTAGTCCATTTAAAATGTTTTAGGTTATGCATGACCTAAAATGTTGTCCATCATTTTTCTGGGTGTTGCTTAAGGTTGGTCTGATACCTTTGTTGAGTAGGCATACGTTTAACGAAGGCACTGGCTCAAAGAGGATGGTTTCCCGCTGAGTCGTACTAGCGCTGCCCCATTTTGTGGACCATGCGTTGAAATCACCTACCGCGTGCGTCGGGGCAATTTAGCAGCTGTAGATTATAATGCCGTTTCCTCACCAGAGCTGAATGTAGCATTTTGACATTTTTTGGTATATGTTAAATTTTCCCATATATTTTCAAGTGGTTCTAGAGGCGGGTGAAAAGAGCATTCGACAATAAATGCTACTACATTTCGATATTTTCGTGCCTAAAATACCAAATATGTGAGTATTTTTTGACTTTCGACAAAACGACCATCTCAAGATTTTCGAAATAATCGAGGCCCACTATAGCTGATTTCTCTGCAGAAAAAAAATTGCGTATAACTGCAGTCAAAAAAAGCCGGCCAATCTTTTGACCCTCAGTTTTGTCACAGGAAGCAAGAGGCAACAAACCACCATACTGATTATTGCACTAAGAGGAAGAAGATTGCAAAATCAACAATGAAATGATCCTAAAACAAAAAAGGAAGCTAGCTTCGGCCAGCCGAAGCTTATATACCCTTGCAGATCATTCCTATTAAGTTAAAAAAACATTAAATTTAGATTTACTGCGTATATGTTACAACAATCAACATTTCAGCTGCTTTCGTATTATTTTGACATTAATTTTTTGATCCTTCCTATGGCAGCTATAAAATATAGACGTCCGTATTTTGTTAAATTGTATTCGTAATTTTGAAATGTTAATAAAAAGCTATATCCCAGATAAGAAGAGAATGTAATAAAAATCAACAAAGATATAATTTTGTTCCTATTCATTTCCATTTAATTTTCCGACCGTTCCTATGGCAGCTATGGATATAGTGATCCGATTTTTATTAAATTTAATTCGAAATTCAGAAATATTTAAAAACTAATATTCCCAAGAGTAGAAGGTAATACTTCAAAAAACACCGAAGCTATAATTTTTTAAACGTTTTTTTCTGATCCTTCCTATGGGAGCTATAAGATATACAATAGTTGACTGATCCGGTTCCGACTTATATATACAACCTGCAATAGACTTTTGGGAAAGTTTCATTCCGATAGCTTAAAAACTGAGATACTAGTTTGCGTAGAAACAGACAGACGGACGGACAGACGGACATACGGACATGGCTAGATCAACTCGTCTAGTGATGCTGATCAAGAATATATATACTTTATGGGGTCGAAAACGTCTCCTACACTGCGTTGCAAAACTCTGACTGAAATCATAATATTTAAAAAATAAAAATAAAAATTTTGTAATGTGCATGCATAGCTTAAATAATAAACAATAAAGATAATGCAATAAATAATGCAAACAAAAGCTTAATAGAACATTCAAATCTTTGTTTAAACAAAATGAGGCACGTGTAATAAAGAGCAAGAGAATCAATTGGTTTGAATATTTAATGTTCTTTTAATATTATCAATGCGATTTGAATTTTAGTTCACAAAAATCGGTTACAAAATGTCTTAAATCTGTTGTGGAAATGTAAATGAAATATTCTGTTAGCAAAAGGATATCAGTATTATATTGAATTTGAATTTGAGCGAATCTCAATTCCTTAGTCAGCTGCAATGCACACACACAAACGTACACACGCATATATGTATCTAATGGCTGTGTGTGTTAAATACGCATTTTTTGGATATATATATTTTGTGCGTGTGTGTGTACATAGCAGAGCGAATCATTGTTTGTTTTTGTTTATTACAAATCCAAAGGTTGTCGATAACTCAACATTTGAAAACTAATAAATAGTTTGCTGATCAGGCTTTTGCATTTTGAAAAACAAAAGCAATTTTAAGGAAAATTTCGACTGTAAAATTCAGCTTAATGGAATTTCTGTAAGGCTACCGATATTTTGAAATTTAACGTTTACCTAAAAAAAAGGCGCAAAAGAAAAGATTTGCGATATAATCGATTTTTTAACCGCGCATTTTAAATAAACAGTGGTATTTTCGTTTTTCCCCTTGCGCGGTCACACTTACAATGCGACACACACACATTTACGACTTAATGGAAAGTGCGCCAGCAGAACATACATACATACATATGTGGAGGCCGTGACGTCAAATCGGCAAAGCAAAATTGGAAAATATTGGGGACTTGGTTAAGGAGGCTGAATTTCAAAAAAATGAAAATGCAGTTAATTGCGGGTATGCCATAAGATTTTGAACATAACATTTTAAAACCATTTTAACAACATTTATAACAGAGAAATGGCAAAAGAAAAAATTGAAAAAAAAACAAGAAAGGCCAGCCGAAGCTTACCCTTGCAGATCATTCCTATTAATTTACAAATCGCAAATATGTCAGTCCTATCCTATTATTTCTCTTAATATAACCCGTTACTCGTAGAGTAAAAGGGTATATTGTATTCGTGCAAAAGTATGTAATAGGGAGAAGGAAGCGTTTCCGACCCAATAAAGTATATATATTCTTGATCAGGGCCACAATCCGAGTCGAAATAGCCATGTCCGTCTGTCCGTCCGTATGAACGCTGAGATCTCGGAAACTATAAAAGCTAGAAGGTTGAGATTTCACGCACATATTCTTGGGCTTCCTACGCAGCGCTAGTTTATTTCATCGAGGTGCCACGCCCCCCTAACGCCCACAATCGCCATAACCGATTTTCAAATGTGTCTGGAGGCCACATCTTTTAAGATTTTAAAGATATATAAACGCAATTTTATAGTGTTTATTAATACCTATCGAAATGTAGAAGACATTCTTCAAATCGGTCCATTCATTAAAACGTTATACGCAATCAAAATTGTTTATATATCTATCTCCCTCGCACTCCCTTTAGCTGAGTTACGATTATTAGATAGTCGGGACACCAACCCGAGTACAGCGTTCGCACTCCCTTTAGCTGAGTGACGGGTATTAGATAGTCGGGACACCAACCCGACTATAGCGTTCGCTCTTGTTTTGTTACATGTTCTTATATTCCACCTGGCTCTGACTTAATAATTTATGAGCAACATCTATCTGCTATTAAAACTATTCTATCCTCTCTTTTCAACAGAGACCTTTTGATTGTTTTGGGTGACTTCAATCTCCCTGATATTTCTTGGTCCCCTCCTACTGACTCACTTGTCGCTATTCCCTTATCCGCCCATGTTTTTGTGGATGGCCTTTCTGAATTATCGTTACAGCAAGTTAGCTTTATACGAAATTCATTAAATAGACAATTAGATCTTGTGTTTGTTTCAGAGCCGTCTGAAGTCACAGTATCTAGAATTGACGCTCTTGTGGTACCAGAAGACCGATACCACCCAACTATGGAATTGACAGTTTGCCTACCCTATCTTGATACCACCTCTCCTTTAGTTTCTCCAACTAAAATGAGATGCTTTCGGAAATGTGACTATAATAAACTTAACTTAATGATTTCGCAATATAATTGGACAGATCTTTATAACTGTGTGGACATCGAAAGTGCAACTGAACTTTTCTATAGCGTTCTAAACACTTTTTTTAATGAATGCGTTCCTGATAGGCTTCCTACAAAGCCGAACAGGCCCCCCTGGTTTACAAATGCGCTTCAAAGACTTAAAAATCTTAAAACAAACACTTATAAAAAGTATAAAAAATCGGGTAAGCCATCCGATTTTTCTAAATATGTGGTGGCTCGATCTGATTTTAATGTTCTTAACAGTCATTGCTATTCTATGTATTTAAATCGTTGTAAATTTGAATTTACAAATGATCCGAAGCAGTTTTATAACTTTGTAAACGCCAAGCGTAAGTCATCAGATTTGCCTTTATCGGTTCGTTTTAACTCAATGGAGGCATCGACAGATTCTTAAATTGCTGATTTATTTGCCGACTTTTTCCAAACTACTTATAGCTCCTCTTCATGGTCAGAATCAAACTACCCTAATCCCTTAAAGTTCTCTCTTAAAAGATTTAACAACAACAACGCCAACTTATTCTCCGGTCCTGATGGACTTCCTGGGTGTGTGCTTAAGTGCTGTGCATCAACCATCTGCAAACCTATTCTTAAACTCTTTCATTTGTCTATTTCATCATCAGTTTTTCCAACTATCTGGAAGGACTCTTTTATTATTACACTTCACAAAAAGGGTGCGAAGACGGATGCCCAGAATTATAGAGGCATTTCTAAATTGTCGGCAATTCCAAAAGCCTTTGAACGTATTATCACATCTCATTTGCAACATTTATGTTCCTCGCTAATATCACCGTGTCAGCATGGTTTCGTTAAGCGAAGATCGACTACCACCAACCTACTTTATTTGTCATCTATTGTAATAAATGGATTTAACAATAAAATGCAGACCGACGTTATATATACAGATTTTAGTAAAGCCTTTGAGTCCGTTAACCACTCTCTTCTTTAATTCAAACTTGACTTGCTTGGGTTTCCATGTAATCTTTTAACTTGGATTTCAAGTTATTTGAATGGGAGGACTCAGAGGGTTATATTTAAGAACGCTGTTTCTAAAATGATCCACGTGACATCTGGAGTGCCCCAGGTTAGTCATCTGGGCCTTTGCTGTTTACTCTGTTTATTAACGATCTTCCCTCTATCATAACTAATTCTCGTGTACTAATGTATGCTGATGATGTTAAGCTTTGTTTGACATACAATAATATAGAGTCTGGTTTCGTGTGAGTATAACCTCTTAAATTTGAACTGCCTGAAATGTAACGTAATGACCTTTCATAGGGTTACTCCAACGTTTATAAGTTATTTGCTTCAGAACTTTCCACTTGACCATATATATTTAGTAAATGATTTAGGCGTTCTTCTGGACCCGAAGCTTAAATTTGACTGCCACATAATGCTGACTGTCAACAAAGCTTGGTCAAAAGAATTTGACGACCCTTATATAACCAAATTACTATTTACCTCCCTTGTCCGTCCTATATTGGAATATTGTTCTTCGGTTTGGAGCCTACAATACCAAGTGCACATTGAACGTATAGAGTCGGTACAACAAAAATTTCTTCTTTTTGCTCTTCGTAATTTGAACTGGTATCAAAACGTAAGGCTACCTTCTTACGAGAGTAGATTATTATTGCTTAATTTACCAACACTTGCAAATCGTAGAATAATGCTTGGTACTATTTTTATACCCGTTACTCGTAGAGTAACGCGCTAGCACGTGTTTGATTGATTGTCTTTTCTTTTAAGTCGTTCGTGAGTTATAGCGTCGCAAGAGAAAAAACGGCATATTTTACAGTACTACCACGATAAAGGCAAAAATGCATCTCAAGACGCCAATAAAATATGTGCAATTTATGGACACGATACAGTTTCAAAGAAGGAAGACCTGTCGTAGAAAATTGCGATAAAACCAGCATAGTAGTAGCCGTAGCATCGGTCAAGACCTTGGCTTAAGTCATCAAGCCGTTATAAACCATTTGAAGAAGCTTTGAGTCACTTAAAAGCTCGATGTAAAAAAAGAAAAAAATAATATAATAAAATAAAAATACCGCAGTACTTTTTTGACAACCCAATATATTCTTTATCAGCATCATTAGACGAGTCGATCTAGCCATGTCCGTCTGTCCGTCCGTCTGTTCGTCTTTTTCTACGCAAACTAGTTTCTCAGTTTTAAAGCTATCGGGCTAAAACTTTAACCAAAGACTTTTTTCTTTTGCAGGTAGTATATATGTTTGGAACGAGCCGGATCGAACAATTATATCATAAAGCTCCCATACGAAAATTCGGAAAAAAAAAGTAAAAAAATTATATCTTGCGTGTTTTTAACATATAACCTCCTTATTTTGGAAATATTATTTTTTATCTAATTCTGAATTTCGAATTAAATTTTATCCAAATTGGACGACTTTATCATATAGCTCCTATAGGATCGATCGGAAAATTAATGGGAATATAGTAGGAAATAAATTATTGATTCGTTGGTTTTTATTGTATTCTCTTCTACTCTGGGAAATGACTCTTTTTAAATATTTCAGAATTTCGATTTTAATTTAAAACAAGAGAGAACGCTATAGTCGGGTTGGTGTTCCGACTATCTTATAACCGTCACTCAGCTAAAGGGAGTGCGAGGGAGATGAATATATAAAATTATTTTGATTGCGCATAACTTTTTAATGAATGGTCCGATTTGAAAAATTCTACATTTCGATAGGTATATTTATACACAACAAAATTGCATTTATACTTCTCGGAAATCTTTAAAGGTCTAGGCGCCAGACACATTTTAAAATCGTTAGTGGGCTATTATGGGCGTTAGAGGGGGCGTGGCGCTCGGCTGAAATAAACTTGCGCTGCGTAGGAAGCCCAAGAATATGTTTGTGAAATCTCAACCTTCTAGCTTTTATAGTTTCCGAGATCTCAGCGTTCATACGGACGGAAAGACAGACATGGCTATATCGACTCGGATTGTGGCCCTGATCAAGAATATATATACTTTATTGGGTCGGAAACGCTTCCTTCTCCCTGTTACATACTTTTGCACGAATACAATATACCCTTTTACTCTACGAGTAACGGGTATAATTAAGAGAAATAATAGGATAGGACTTACATATTTGCGATTTGTAAATTAATAGGAATGATCTGCAAGGGTATATAAGCTTCGGCTGGCCGAATCTAGATTCCTTTCTTGTTAGGTCACGTATAATCTAGTTTTTAGGTCATCGTGGGCCTTAAAATTATTGCATATTACACCTTAAAACTAAATATGTCTGTTAAATATTTATGGTGTACCCAATCAAATAATAATTGTATTGTTTATTATGATTTAATAAATTATTTCAGTTACTATTTTTAGAAAAATTCTGTTTAAATATTATAAGGTGAGCTGTATAATAAAGATGCCGTGCAGTTCGTAATGCGCATTAGGCTTAGTTCGATATTTCGAATAAATAATGAATATTAAATTATTTTTAAAATCTCAGAGGCTTATCGGAAGCTGATCACCAGCAAGTCCGATGATACCGGACCGGTCGGAACCAATGCCTGGAGACTGGCGTGGATGTGATGATGATTCAGAGCCTGTTAGAGTGCTTTTTCACTCGGCGACAAGAAGTCCTACATGAAGAAGGTGCTGGCCAAGCTTGAGCAAAACGACCCCGTACTACACCCGTTACAAGTGGCTGCAGTTCCTTACCAGCAAGCCTATAGACTGCGGCTGCATATTTTATGACAATTGGCTCCGCTTGCTCAAGTTTTTCAAGCATGGACTAAGGGAGGAGTAGTGGTAAAGGGCCTGTAGAAGCCCCCATAGGAGGAATAAATAATCATTATAATTAAATAAATAATAAAGATTAGATAATATTAAAGTACACAAAATTTCACAAATCTGTATTTATTTTACAATATGGCACATTTTTCAGCACACAATTTTAGTCCAAAAAAAGCCTAACATTTTGGATTAGGGGTTTTTTCATATTTTTAGGCAGCCAATTACCTGAAAAATTACCCCCCTTTTAAGCCATTAATGGCCTAGAATCTGCATGTTGTAAGTGACAAAAAACCTGGAAAAAATGTACACACCGTCTTACTAACTTACACGTCATCGACACTTGAAAACGAAATAAGAGAGCATACATAAAAAAAGGACGAAAACTAAGAAAACACGAAGATTCGGGTGAGTAAAGCGTTTTTAGTAACCAGAGTAAGTCCTAGCATCCGTAACATTCGCTATTTGACCATTACCTTGTCTGACCCGTAAAAATAAAAATATAAAAGGAAACTGCAACCTTATCTGCCTTAAGGGAATTAGATCTTTGAAAATGGAATAAATGAAAAAAACTCTGACGAAATTCGAGGCAACCTTGTCAAACCTTCTTGGTCAAATGGCCAAAGCAAAAAAAAGACATAAAGAATGTTGGCTAACCAGGTTGTTTCACAACCCAAACCTTTGATTGCCCCCCGCACTGAATACGAACTAAAAAAGATTGCAAGGTTGCCGGATTGCGTAAAGGAGTTACAGGTTTTTGAGAGGGAGTCCAATTATTATGATTCCTGGATTGGGGAGCCTCCCTCCAATCCTTGTCTATTTTTGTTACATGTTCTTATATTCCACCTGGCTCTGACATCATCGGTCTGGTATATCCCACATGGATGCCCTTTGGGATAGGTGTCCAGGGCTGGGTATTGCCACATCAGCCTGCCGTTTGATCCTACGCCGCTATGCAGTGATTTGGGTTTAGCTGTAGAACCCTAACCATTGTGAGGTGTCGTAAAACTCCCCACAAATCTCGAGGCAGGAGAGCCCCTAGCAACAGCGAAGGTAGCGAGAATGCGGCAGAGTCCAAAGGCATCCAGGTCCACCGGTAAATACTGGACCTTGGACCCGGCCAAAGCGGAGAGACCGTGAAATAACGGTGCCGCGCTGGACCTTGGACCCACGCCGCCAAAGGGCAGTGAGGTCGAACGGTAAAGCCGTGGACTTTGAACCGGCGCAAAGAGGATGCACCGTGAATTAACGGGACATCTTGGACCTTGGACCCGATGCGTGCCGTGTGCAAAGGGAACTAACGGGACACCCTTGGACATTGGACCCTAGCGAGTAGTGTGCAAAAAGGGAAATAACGGGACCCCGCCGCTGCCTATAAAAGGGACGGCGCAGGCGCAGCTCGAGGCAGTCAGTGGAAGTTCGCGAGGCAGTCAGTGGAAGTTCGCGAGGCAGTCAGTGGAAGTTCGCGAGGCAGTCAGTGGAAGTTCGCGAGGAAGTCAGTTGGAGTACGTGCGGCAAATCGATCCGTGAAGAGGCACGGGACGTGTCGGTCGGAAGTCGCGACCCAGACAGCCGGAGTACAGGAGGACAGACAACCAAGATACGCAAGTGGAAGTACAAGTGCAACAAGTGAACAAGAGATCAAGAATACAAGTGCGAGGATTCAATCGAGTGCGTGGCCGTGACAGTACCGAGTAACCGAGTGCTCAACGCCCAGATCAAGATACCAGAGTCAAGACGCTAGGCCAAGGCTGAGACTGCAACGGTGAGATCTGTAGGACACAAGGATTGGAGCGGAGACGAGTGCAGGACAGGAGCAGAGTCGAGAGAAGGACGAGCTACCGGCAAGGTAAGCGCGGACCAAGAGTTTGTGCCAGGCGTCGGGGTTACGGTGAACTGACGATAAGGCTGAATCCTCGGATTTGACCTGTCGGGACATTTGTTTCTCAGGCTAGAGCCAGACCGACCCCAGGGAACACGACGAAACAGGTGATCCCAGGATCATTCTGGTCGGACCCGAAAGGAAGGTTGTACAGACTTTTGAGTCCTACAAGCCGGGTGGAACTGGAGAGACGCCGTTGGAGAACGACGCCGCAGGAGTCCACACGTAGCACGAAGGAATACGAGCAGCGACGCCGTCGAGGAGCGCCGCCGAGAAACGCACGAAGTGAATCTTGAGCCGAGGAAGGCACGTCGCCGACCAGGCGAGCCGCAACAGCCAGCTGACGCAAAACCCAATTCCAGCGAAAAGAAAAACTTAATAAAGTTTTCCGATTTGTCCCAATCGGATATCTCTGCATTTTCTTGGGTCACGGGCAGTCACGCAATACAAATTTGGTGGGACGAACACACAATATCTCTGAGCTAGTCGCGGCGTTTACGTAGCGATCAAACAGTTCAAAACAGTTCGTTACACCATTCTATATAGTGTTCATAGCTTTCCGGTACTCAGGACACATCCTGCTGAGGGTCGAGTGTTCGGCCTCTCCTCCAGATTTCCCGCTTTTCGTGCAGATGATGCATTTCGGTTTGCCATGGGTACAAGTTCTGTACTTATGCCCATCCTTGCCACATCTAAGGCAGGAATCTTGCGTGTTTTTGGCTGTTGCATCGGACCCTGGGCATCTGGCAGACATGTGGCCTATTCCCATGCATTTGCAGACAACCCATCCAACCCTGATTTTACCCTTGTCGAGGATGCGCTGTGCATGCTCAGGTGGACCGTCGCCGTTTGGGTTCCGCCATAAGCCTTTTACATCCTATGTGTATCCCCCGCCGGGATATCGCATTCCTCCTCAGCGTAGGCTGCCTGTACCTGTCTGGTCTCTTTTGACCAGCTGAAGCATGTCTGCGTACGATCCTTCTCTGCATTTGATTGGAATAGCGTCAGAGCGCTGGTTCTTTCGCTTCACGGTGCGGCTCATGTGATCTTCGCTTTCCCCGGTATTTTCTGCAGTCTCGTGGGGCTTCTTGGTTTTGCGCCTCACCTGCTGCCAGCAGGTGTTTCTCGGCGGGTTCCCCGCGCCAGTATGCATCCTCTCTATGCTAGCGGCTTCTTGCCCTAGGCCAACAAGCGATGGTGTTGTCTGCTGGGTTGCGCAGGCGGTCGGGGCCCTGGCGTGGGCATCGTCCAGCGTCGCATTTAATTTGCTTTGCAGTTTTTTCATTGCCTGCAGTGAGTTGATCGTGGCCTGTGTGACATGACGGACGACCTTCATGTTGCTACTCTTTGTGTCGGTGAATTTCGCGATCATTTCGTCGAGCATCTTACCCAGTTCATCGATGAGAGCTGCGGCGTTTTTCTTGTTTATCCTCGTTACTGCTGAAGTTGAACATTAACCCGGTTACTTTGGGAGGCGCTGACAATGGGTGAGCCTCGGAAGTCTGCTCTAACCCAGTAGAAGACCGCACCACCTTATGTTTCATCATCTGAAACTTCTTTAGTAGCTCTTCCTCAGCACTCGTCAGCACCCATCAACTATCAACACAAGACCCCTTAAGTTATGTGTGTTTGTGGAGTATGTGCTACAGTGTGGAAAGTGGAAAAATAGGCAATCGATTCCATAAATAATAATTGAGAAATTTAATATAGCTTTATAGCTTATTCACGAGCGCAAAAATGATCATAAAATAAAAGCAGCGACCTACCCGCCGCGGTGGTATTAATTCACAGGCGTTATTGTGTAAAAACGAAAAAACCCGATAACCGGTGCGGAAACGATTTTACGAGCAACCACTATATATGACAAAATAAAAATACAAAGAAAAAAGAGGCTTGGGTAACCTACTAGATACGCTCCGTGTTACCCGCACAGGAAGATCCGCCTAGTGGGTTGTGTAATCAACCGTACCTTAGTAGGCGAAAACCCAAAACGGAGAAATACGGCCACCATGCCTTATTCCGAAGTAAAGGGAAAAATCGCAAAAATGTTAAATTTTCTATTATTTTTACATTATTTTATCTGTCCTTCCTATGGCAGCTATTGGGTGGGCAAGAAAGTCATGTCGTTTTTTTTAGTAATCGTTTTTAATCTATTTTATTTACGACTAATCGAGCACCAGGGTCACACTTTTTAGTATCGTTTTAAAGCAGCGGTCGGCAAACACATACAGTGACATTTTGTTTTATATTTGTGTGAGTGATTTGTACGGGGCAGCTCAGCGATGTGTGTGTGCAGACCGCTGTTCTACAGTGTACGTGAGCGGCAGCGGATGGGCAGAACAATTTCCTATGCTCACTTAATAGGACGCTGCCGACCGCTGTTTTAAAGCAGTGGTGGCCAGCAGAGGCAGCGCGCAGGGCCCACGGGATAGGCGATTTCGCAGTCACTGCTCTGCTAGCGTTTCGGCGTACACGTACTCTGTGTATGTTCGTGTGGCTTCGGCTTGCGTCTTCGGCTCGTTTTTTTCATCTTCGGCGCGCTCTTTTGCACGCCGCAGCAGAGCTTCGGCGTCGCCGAGCAGCAGAAATCCGATTCAGTTGCTGTTCAGCCGTCAACAGAGATAAACTATGCGGCTCAACTTTAGGAATGCGCACTGCGAAAAATGTGTCATGAAGATTGGGAAATTAAATTTTTCTTTATTGAAAATATGGATGGGGATGCGGAATGCCTTTTATGTAACTATATAAGTCCAGCCAAAAAAAATTAAACTTGAAAGACATTACTCGCATCATATTATATTCCAAGATTTAAATGCGGGTCGTATGGGAAAGTTGTTGGAGCTGAAAGCAAAATATTTTTTAATTTTTATTGCCGATACAATTGCGGAGCAAGTCAACAATTTAGCTGTTGGGAAGGCGTCTTATGTTGTCGAAAACACTTCTGATAGGGACAAGAGGAGAAAAGCGTCTTTTGTTGTTGCCTTATCTTTTGCAAAGCAATGCCGACCTTTTACTGACGGGCTTTATATTAAAAATATTATAGCCGACGTTGTGAAATTTTGATTCGATTCTGTTTGATTTTTTTTGCGCAGTGTAAAGCAGAAAAACGTCAAGCATGCAGCCAGCTTCGGGTTTGCTCGCACTAATACAAACGCAATGCGTGCTTTCATTGTATGTGTGCTGGTTCTTGTGGCCACCACTGTTTTAAAGCTTATTGTGCTATACTATTGTATACTATTGTATACTATTGTACTATCGATGAAAATTTGGTAATTATTCGATAACATTTGTGGAAGCTATATATAATTTATTTATCGTTCCAATGGCAGCTATATGATAAAGTCGTCCGATTTTTTAAAAATTTAATCCGAAATTCAGAAATATATAAAAAACAATATTCCCAAAAGTAGAAGGTAATATTTCAAAAAACACCGAAGCTAGAATTTTTTTTACATTATTTTTCCTATTATTCCTATGGGAGCTATAGGATATAGTTGCCCGATCCGGCTGGTTCAGACTTATATACTACCTGCAAAAGAAAGAAGACTTTTGGGAATGTTTCAACCCGATAGCTTCAAAACTGAGAGACTAGTTTGCGTAGAAACGGAAAGACAGACGGACGGACAGACGGACATGGCTAGATCGACTCGTCTAGTGATTCTGATCAATAATATATATACTTTGTAGGGTCGGAAACGTCTCCTTCACTGCGTTGCAAGCTTCTGACTGAAATCATAATACCCTCTGCAAGGGTATAAAAATCCAAAAAACAAGCGCACGAAAAGAAAAAATAATAAAGAATTCATCATGCACACTAGCACTAACAACTCACTTGCCACTCCTCCATTAAACTAATTCTGTTAACACACCACTAAATTTAAAATTTTTACCCTTCCACCCAGAAAAATTACGGACAACATTTTAGGTCATGCATAACCTAAAAAATGTAAATTGGAATAAAAGTTCCCTTTTAGGTGTACTGCCTAAAAATTTCAATTTGTTGTATATTTTCCCTACTTTTTATACCCATGCCGAGGGAATTAAGATTTAAATCAGAAGTTTGCAACGCAGTGAAGGAGACGTTCCCGACCCCATAAAGTATATATATTCTTGATAAGCATCATTAGACGAGTTGATCTAGCCATGTCCGTCGGTCTGTCCGTCTGTTTCTACGCAAACTAGTCTCTCAGTTTTAAAGCTATCGGACTAAAACTTTAACAAAATACTATTTTCATAAAGCTCCCATACGAAAATTCGGAAAAAAAAATTTACAAAAATTATATCTTGGGTGTTTTTTAACATATAACCTCCTAATTTTGGAAATATTATTTTTTATCTAATTCTGAATTTTGAATTAAATGTTATCTAAATTGGACGACTTGATCATATAGCTACCATGGGATCGATCGGAAAATTAATGGGAATAAAATGGGAAATAAATTATTGCTTCGTTGTTATACCCGTTACTCGTAGAGTAAGAGGGTATATTGTATTCGTGCAAAAGTATGTAACAGGGAGAAGGAAACGTTTCCGACCCTATAAAGTATATATATTCTTGATCAGGATCACTAGCCGAGTCGATCTAGCCATGTCCGTCTGTCCGTCTGTCTGTCCGTCTGTCTGTCTGGATGAACGCTGAGATCTCGGAAACTATACTAGCTAGAAGATTGGCGTTTTGCATGCAGATTCAAGGAGTTCCTACGCAGCGCAAGTTTGTTTTAAAAAAGTGCCACGCCCCTCTAACGCCCACAATCGCTGATATACGATTTTAAAAATTTAAATATTTCGGAAAAGTAAAAATGCAGTTTTATTGTGTTTATCAATACCTATCGAAATGTAGAAGAAATTTTTCAAATCGGACCATTCGTTAAAAAGTTATGCGTGATCAAAGTTTCTATCTCCATCTCCCTCGCACTCCCTTTACCTGAGTAACGGGTATCTGATAGTTGGGGCACCCGACTATAACGTTCTCTCTTGTTTTTATTGTATTCTCTTCTACTCTGGGATATGACTCTTTTTAAATATTTCAGAATTTCGATTTTAATTTAAAACAAGAGAGAACGCTATAGCCGGGTTGGTTTCCCGACTATCTTATAACACTCAGCTAAAGGGAGTGCGAGGGAGATGGATATATAAAATTATTTTGATTGCGCATAACTTTTTAATGAATAGTCCGATTTGAAAAATGTCTTCTACATTTCGATAGGTATATTTATACACAACAAAATTGCATTTATACTTCTCGGAAATCTTTAAAGGTCTAGACGCCAGACACATTTTAAAATCGTTAGTGGGCGATTATGGGCGTTAGAGGGGGCGTGGCGCTCGGGTGAAATAAACTTGCGCTGCGTAGGAAGCCCAAGAATATGTGTGTGAAATCTCAACCTTCTATCTTTTATAGTTTCCGAGATCTCAGCGTTCATACGGACGGAAAGACAGACATGGCTATTTCGACTCGGATAGTGACCCTAATCAAGAATATATATACTTTATTGGGTCGGAAACGCTTTCTTCTCCCTATTACATACTTTTGCACGAATACAATATACCCTTTTACTCTACGAGTAACGGGTTAAATTAAGAGAAATAATAGGATAGGACTAACATATTTGCGATTTGTAAATTAATAGGAATGATCTGCAAGGGTATATAAGCTTCGGCTGGCCGAAGCTAGATTCCTTTCTTGTTAGGTCAGGTATAACCTAGTTTTTAGGTCATCGTGGGCCTTAAAATTATTGCATATTACACTTTGAAACTAAATATGACTGTTAAATATTTATGGTGTACCCAATCAAATAATAATTGTATTGCTTATTATGATTTAATAAATTATTTCAGTTACTATTTTTAGAAAAATTCTGTTTAAATATTATAAGGTGAGCTGTATAATAAAGATGCCGTGCAGTTCGTAATGCGCATTAGGCTTAGTTCGATATTTCGAATAAATAATGAATATTAAATTATTTTTAAAATCTCAGAGGCTTATCGGAAGCTGATCACCAGCAAGTCCGATGATACCGGACCGGTCGGAACCAATGCCTGGAGACTGGCGTGGATGTGATGATGATTCAGAGCCTGTTAGAGTGCTTTTTCACTCGGCGACAAGAAGTCCTACATGAAGAAGGTGCTGGCCAAGCTTGAGCAAAACGACACCGTACTACACCCGTTACAAGTGGCTGCAGTTCCTTACCAGCAAGCCTATAGACTGCGGCTGCATATTTTATTACAACGTTTTTGTGGTGGTCCGAAAGATGACGTTTTAAATTCGATAAGTAGGAACCTGCAAAACTCTTTTTACATATTTTGCAAATTGATTCATTTTTTACTGCATCAAAATCGAAATAGTTTCGCGGTAAGTTATAAGGTTTACGTCCCATATTAATATTTAAAATTATTTTGTTTGGGAGCAGATGCTTATACTATAAACTCACTATGAATATAAGAGTTTTAATATAAAAATTTTGACGTCAAAACGGAGACATACAAGACGAATTTTCTTTTATGAATAAATTATACAAAATTGTAAAAGGAGTTGAACGCCTGTTGTTATCCCCCATTTTGTGGAGCTGATACTTATCACTGAGCCAGTATATAGAATTTATTTTCTTGACCAAATGTACACTTATGTACAGTGGTTCGGATATGTAGTGCAGTGGCGGATCTAGGATTTTGTTGTCGGGTGTGATATCAGAACAATTACCAATACCAAAATTCCTTTAATTTTTCACTCGAGTGGGGGGTGGTCTATCACCCATATCACATTCCGTAGATCCGCGCAAGATGAATTAAAACTTGGATTTCTGCTTTGCGCGACGTAAATTAATTAATTAATCATACGTATGGTAATTAATTTCAGTTGGTAAAAATCTTTAAAAAAAACCCAATAGGTCAAATACCATACCTTGTTTTTTAAAACATTTTTATCGCCTACACAGCCGCCACTAAACGATTTTAAGTTTTATTTTTGATCAAAAAAATAAAACGCAGAGAATAAGTTTTATTTTTTGATTTTTATATAAAACTCAAGGAATTACTGTTATTTTCCAAGCGCAAAATAAAACTCAGAGAATAAGTTTTATTTGTCAATTTTTATATAAAACTCACAGAATAACGATTATTGTTTGAGTTTTAAATAAAAATTGCAAAAATAAAAATCATTGCGAATATGTGAAATACAATGTTTTATAATGACAGTGGTATAGTGGTTTTTTTTTATGAGTCTTCCTTGTCGTTGATTTTTTTGTTTGAAAAAACAAAAATAACAGTTATTTTCGTTCCCTGCTTATTATTATTTGTTGGGGCGGGGGTGGCTTGATAGTAGAAGGTGCTTGTGTTCCGGAATGCCCCCCCCCCCCCCCGAGGACATCCGTAGCAAGAACTTCAGGTTTGTAGACACAGGAAAACGTCGAAAGATAAGATCGGTCGTCCTTATGTAGTAAAGTGTGGTGGTCCTTTCCACACTTGTGGCATCTATGGTCACCGCGGCAGGAGGCTTCGGAATGCAATATCGATGCAATTGTACTGCTTGGATGCGTTCCCCGGCACTTAGGATCTTGAGGCAGACTCGGCATGGGTAGGATTTAATACCTCGGGAACGTCTGCGATCCAGGGCGGGATATGGTACCCAATAGTTGGAAGGACTTGCATTGGAAGGACTCTCTATGCAGGGGTCCGGAAGGACTTTGGAAATGTGCGCTGAAAAGGACGCAATCCTCTGAGGAATTGAGGCGGACACTGGTGCTGCATGTGTGGATGGAACGGAAGTCATTGTAGAAGTGTTGCTGGGATGCAGCAGCGTGTGATGCCTACTTTGGCAAGTAAAACAAGTGTGAGCGCTTGTGCAATCCTGGAACTGGTGGTTGCTCGCAAAGCAATTGGAGCACAACTGTTTTTTTTTTGATATAGTCTGAACGATCATTCATCGTTAATTGTAGGAAGCGTGTACATATACGCACGGGATGGTTCTTCTTGGAACATAGATCGCAAACATTGGGTATCGGAACTACCCTTGTAGTGAAGGACTTTATTTTTGGAAGTTCTGCCAATCGAGCTGTGGCTTTGGACGGAACTTGGAGTGAACTAGCAGACTGGATGCTATCGACGGCCTCTAGGGTTCGGTGGCGTTCAGTCAAAAAAGAATCAAGTTGGAAGCTCGGCTTTATATTTAATGGAGTGCTCCATAATGAGAGCGTGAGATTTGGTAGCTTCGTTGAGCACATGTAGACGAGGATAGGATCCCAATTCTCAATATTTATGCCGGATAATTGTAAGGAAGTTAAGCAACCTTGAATAGTGCTTTGAATTTCCTTTAAGGCTGCTCCAGATTCTTGTGCTTTGGATTGCACATTGAAAAAAGTTTTAAGGTGGCTGTTCACTTGCAATCGCTTATTTTCGAAACGCTCAGTTAGATTTGTCCAAGCTGAGCGGAAGCCATCATTGGTAAGTGGGGACTTTGAAACTATTGAATGAGCTTCGCCACTAGTTTTGGCATTTAAATGGTACAGCTTTTCAACGGGCGTTAGACTAGGATTGTCTATGTAGATCGCCGTAAAAAGGTCCCGGAAAGTCGGCCAGCGAAGATAATCGCCTGAGAAAATCTCCGTATCGATCGGAGGAAGCTTACAGCCAAACGAAATGTAGTCTTGGGGACACGATGCTGGAGGTTGAGATGATTTGGGGGAGCCCTGTTGTATTTGCTCGAGGATCTGAGCGGCAAATCTTTCGTATATAGTATACGTTTCGTTATACTTCGCTTTAAGAATGGATTTGGTGTCTGCAGCGCTGTTACCTGCAGCCACGATGCACGCAGAGCATGTGTCATATGCGTCCTTTACTGTTTGCCATAAGGAGCTGACGTGCTCGCGACGGATTTCACAAGCTGATAACGTTGGTGTGGCTGCACCCGGAAAGTTTAATGTGGCTTCAAAATGGCTTAGAGTGTCAGCTGTAGCAATAAATTTATTAAGAGCGGATTTAGCTAAGGATGCCATTTCGAACAGAGAATTTAAATTTATACGCAACAGAAATAATTGTGAGGATCAGGGTTAATACCTTGAAACCGGGGAATTTCTTGGAATTTAGGAACCAATTGAAAGTCCGTAAGGATATACGGTCACACTGGATTGTGTGAAGGAAATTGTGTGGAAATGTATTTTATGGAATTTAAAATTGTAAGGAATAGTTCTGAACGGAAATATTTAAGTTGGGCGCAAAAATTTAAATTAAATTATTTAATGGAGACCAGACTAGTAAGATATGGTCACACTGAAACTTGTGGAATCGTATATTAATTTTGGAACTTTATTAGTTAATTGGACTTTTTGTTTAAATACATATATTTGAAAAAAAACTACTGTTCGGTTTTTTGGATACCCTTGAACCACGGTGCGGTTCGGAATATGTGTAAGTACGTTATGTCTGTACGTGTGTATGTACGTACGAACAGCTGGACAGGGTAAGGGCACCGATTGCGGGAGTTTGGAGACGAATAACGGAATGGCGTTGAAAAGCAAAATATGTTTGCGGGAATTTCTCAAAAATTTAAACAATAAGCTCGAAATGTAAGTAGATAGAGTGGACTGTATTTTTTTTAATTTTTATGCAAAAATATATGCACGCAGCAGGAAACACAGTAAAAACACAAAACTGCCAAATTTGGCGGATCACTTTTATTTTGAAATATTCACTGTGGCTGGATAATATATTTTTTTTTACACAAGGAAAAATGTAGTTTATAGACCACGAATATATATTTTAGAAAATAGAATTTTTGTATTATGTTTGTGTTATTAGGGTCTTGGAATTTATGTAGCAGTGCAGAGTAGTAGTGGTGGTCCTTTCCACACTTGTGGCATCTATGGTCACCGCGGCAGGAGGCTTCGGAATGATCGTGGGCCAAACAATTTTTGCAATATCGATGCAATTGTACTGCTTGGATGCGTTCCCCGGCACTTAGGATCTTGAGGCAGACTCGGCATGGGTAGGATTTAATACCTCGGGAACGTCTGCGATCCAGGGCGGGATATGGTACCCAATAGTTGGAAGGACTTGCATTGGAAGGACTCTCTATGCAGGGGTCCGGAAGGACTTTGGAAATGTGCGCTGAAAAGGACGCAATCCTCTGAGGAATTGAGGCGGACACTGGTGCTGCAGGTGTGGATGGAACGGAAGTCATTGTAGAAGTGTTGCTGGGATGCAGCAGCGTGTGATGCCTACTTTGGCAAGTAAAACAAGTGTGAGCGCTTGTGCAATCCTGGAACTGGTGGTTGCTCGCAAAGCAATTGGAGCACAACTGTTTTTTTTTTGATTTAGTTTGAACGATCATTCATCGTTAATTGTAGGAAGCGTGTACATATACGCACGGGATGGTTCTTCTTGGAACATAGATCGCAAACATTGGGTATCGGAACTACCCTTGTAGTGAAGGACTTTATTTTTGGAAGTTCTGCCAATCGAGCTGTGGCTTTGGACGGAACTTGGAGTGAACTAGCAGACTGGATGCTATCGACGGCCTCTAGGGTTCGGTGGCGTTCAGTCAAAAAAGAATCAAGTTGGAAGCTCGGCTTTATATTTAATGGAGTGCTCCATAATGAGAGCGTGAGATTTGGTAGCTTCGTTGAGCACATGTAGACGAGGATAGGATCCCAATTCTCAATATTTATGCCGGATAATTGTAAGGAAGTTAAGCAACCTTGAATAGTGCTTTGAATTTCCTTTAAGGCTGCTCCAGATTCTTGTGCTTTGGATTGCACATTGAAAAAAGTTTTAAGGTGGCTGTTCACTTGCAATCGCTTATTTTCGAAACGCTCAGTTAGATTTGTCCAAGCTGAGCGGAAGCCATCATTGGTAAGTGGGGACTTTGAAACTATTGAATGAGCTTCGCCACTAGTTTTGGCATTTAAATGGTACAGCTTTTCAACGGGCGTTAGACTAGGATTGTCTATGTAGATCGCCGTAAAAAGGTCCCGGAAAGTCGGCCAGCGAAGATAATCGCCTGAGAAAATCTCCGTATCGATCGGAGGAAGCTTACAGCCAAACGAAATGTAGTCTTGGGGACACGATGCTGGAGGTTGAGATGATTTGGGGGAGCCCTGTTGTATTTGCTCGAGGATCTGAGCGGCAAATCTTTCGTATATAGTATACGTTTCGTTATACTTCGCTTTAAGAATGGATTTGGTGTCTGCAGCGCTGTTACCTGCAGCCACGATGCACGCAGAGCATGTGTCATATGCGTCCTTTACTGTTTGCCATAAGGAGCTGACGTGCTCGCGACGGATTTCACAAGCTGATAACGTTGGTGTGGCTGCACCCGGAAAGTTTAATGTGGCTTCAAAATGGCTTAGAGTGTCAGCTGTAGCAATAAATTTATTAAGAGCGGATTTAGCTAAGGATGCCATTTCGAACAGAGAATTTAAATTTATACGCAACAGAAATAATTGTGAGGATCAGGGTTAATACCTTGAAACCGGGGAATTTCTTGGAATTTAGGAACCAATTGAAAGTCCGTAAGGATATACGGTCACACTGGATTGTGTGAAGGAAATTGTGTGGAAATGTATTTTATGGAATTTAAAATTGTAAGGAATAGTTCTGAACGGAAATATTTAAGTTGGGCGCAAAAATTTAAATTAAATTATTTAATGGAGACCAGACTAGTAAGATATGGTCACACTGAAACTTGTGGAATCGTATATTAATTTTGGAACTTTATTAGTTAATTGGACTTTTTGTTTAAATACATATATTTGAAAAAATAACTACTGTTCGGTTTTTTGGATACCCTTGAACCACGGTGCGGTTCGGAATATGTGTAAGTACGTTATGTCTGTACGTGTGTATGTAGATAGATAAGTAGATAGAGTGGACTGTATTTTTTTTAATTTTTATGCAAAAATATATGCACGCAGCAGGAAACACAGTAAAAACACAAAACTGCCAAATTTGGCGGATCACTTTTATTTTGAAATATTCACTGTGGCTGGATAATATATTTTTTTTTACACAAGGAAAAATGTAGTTTATAGACCACGAATATATATTTTAGAAAATAGAATTTTTGTATTATGTTTGTGTTATTAGGGTCTTGGAATTTATGTAGCAGTGCAGAGTAGTAGTGGTGGTCCTTTCCACACTTGTGGCATCTATGGTCACCGCGGCAGGAGGCTTCGGAATGATCGTGGGCCAAACAATTTTTGCAATATCGATGCAATTGTACTGCTTGGATGCGTTCCCCGGCACTTAGGATCTTGAGGCAGACTCGGCATGGGTAGGATTTAATACCTCGGGAACGTCTGCGATCCAGGGCGGGATATGGTACCCAATAGTTGGAAGGACTTGCATTGGAAGGACTCTCTATGCAGGGGTCCGGAAGGACTTTGGAAATGTGCGCTGAAAAGGACGCAATCCTCTGAGGAATTGAGGCGGACACTGGTGCTGCAGGTGTGGATGGAACGGAAGTCATTGTAGAAGTGTTGCTGGGATGCAGCAGCGTGTGATGCCTACTTTGGCAAGTAAAACAAGTGTGAGCGCTTGTGCAATCCTGGAACTGGTGGTTGCTCGCAAAGCAATTGGAGCACAACTGTTTTTTTTTTGATATAGTCTGAACGATCATTCATCGTTAATTGTAGGAAGCGTGTACATATACGCACGGAATGGTTCTTCTTGGAACATAGATCGCAAACATTGGGTATCGGAACTACCCTTGTAGTGAAGGACTTTATTTTTGGAAGTTCTGCCAATCGAGCTGTGGCTTTGGACGGAACTTGGAGTGAACTAGCAGACTGGATGCTATCGACGGCCTCTAGGGTTCGGTGGCGTTCAGTCAAAAAAGAATCAAGTTGGAAGCTCGGCTTTATATTTAATGGAGTGCTCCCATAATGAGAGCGTGAGATTTGGTAGCTTCGTTGAGCACATGTAGACGAGGATAGGATCCCAATTCTCAATATTTATGCCGGATAATTGTAAGGAAGTTAAGCAACCTTGAATAGTGCTTTGAATTTCCTTTAAGGCTGCTCCAGATTCTTGTGCTTTGGATTGCACATTGAAAAAAGTTTTAAGGTGGCTGTTCACTTGCAATCGCTTATTTTCGAAACGCTCAGTTAGATTTGTCCAAGCTGAGCGGAAGCCATCATTGGTAAGTGGGGACTTTGAAACTATTGAATGAGCTTCGCCACTAGTTTTGGCATTTAAATGGTACAGCTTTTCAACGGGCGTTAGACTAGGATTGTCTATGTAGATCGCCGTAAAAAGGTCCCGGAAAGTCGGCCAGCGAAGATAATCGCCTGAGAAAATCTCCGTATCGATCGGAGGAAGCTTACAGCCAAACGAAATGTAGTCTTGGGGACACGATGCTGGAGGTTGAGATGATTTGGGGGAGCCCTGTTGTATTTGCTCGAGGATCTGAGCGGCAAATCTTTCGTATATAGTATACGTTTCGTTATACTTCGCTTTAAGAATGGATTTGGTGTCTGCAGCGCTGTTACCTGCAGCCACGATGCACGCAAAGCATGTGTCATATGCGTCCTTTACTGTTTGCCATAAGGAGCTGACGTGCTCGCGACGGATTTCACAAGCTGATAACGTTGGTGTGGCTGCACCCGGAAAGTTTAATGTGGCTTCAAAATGGCTTAGAGTGTCAGCTGTAGCAATAAATTTATTAAGAGCGGATTTAGCTAAGGATGCCATTTCGAACAGAGAATTTAAATTTATACGCAACAGAAATAATTGTGAGGATCAGGGTTAATACCTTGAAACCGGGGAATTTCTTGGAATTTAGGAACCAATTGAAAGTCCGTAAGGATATACGGTCACACTGGATTGTGTGAAGGAAATTGTGTGGAAATGTATTTTATGGAATTTAAAATTGTAAGGAATAGTTCTGAACGGAAATATTTAAGTTGGGCGCAAAAATTTAAATTAAATTATTTAATGGAGACCAGACTAGTAAGATATGGTCACACTGAAACTTGTGGAATCGTATATTAATTTTGGAACTTTATTAGTTAATTGGACTTTTTGTTTAAATACATATATTTGAAAAAAAACTACTGTTCGGTTTTTTGGATACCCTTGAACCACGGTGCGGTTCGGAATATGTGTAAGTATGTTATGTCTGTACGTGTGTATGTACGTACGAACAGCTGGACAGGGTAAGGGCACCGATTGCGGGAGTTTGGAGAGGAATAACGGAATGGCGTTGAAAAGCAAAATATGTTTGCGGGAATTTCTCAAAAATTTAAACAATAAGCTCGAAATGTAAGTAGATAGAGTGGACTGTATTTTTTTGAATATTTATGCAAAAATATATGCACGCAGCAGGAAACACAGTAAAAACACAAAACTGCCAAATTTGGCGGATCACTTTTATTTTAAAATATTCACTGTGGCTGGATAATATATTTTTTACACAAGGAAAAATGTAGTTTATAGACCACGAATATATATTTTAGAAAATATAATTTTTGTATTATGTTTGTGTTATTAGGGTCTTGGAATTTATGTAGCAGTGCAGAGTAGTAGAAGTGGACTGTATTAGAAAATGTATGTAAAAATGTATACACGCAGCTGGAACACAGTAAAAAGTGAAGAGTGCAGTTTTTGCGGAATAATTTGAAAGATCTGAAAGTTTTACTGCGGCTGGGTTTTATTTCTACACACACTTGGAGTTTTTATGGTATATATTTATTTGTAATTGAAATAATTTGGCACTGCGGACTGGAAAACTTCCACGGAATTTTTTGGAGTGTCCGAAATTTTCGGCATAAAGTAATGGAAAAAATGCCGCGCACAAACAAAAGGAATTTAATAATATATTAATCGCTTTTCGATTTAGACAAGAAATCATACAACAAATTGAACGAAATGGGGTTCGAAAAACTGGCTGTATGACCGGCAAATAATAGTAATAAGAGGAACTTATCTGGAGCGGTTCAAGCCACCGTAGCTGCTGGTGAACGCTGGTACTTGTAGAACTTCTGGAAATATCCGGCTCGAAGGACCAAAATGTTGGGGCGGGGGTGGCTTGATAGTAGAAGATGCTTGTGTTCCAGGAAAATGCGGCGAAAATCCGCGCGGAAATATGTATTGAAAACACGGTGGCAAACTTCGGGTTATTACGCGACGGGCGTGTGTTTATTGGTACACTTGGAAATATGAACTCCTTAAGCATAACTTAGCTTATGGGCTCCAGAGCGGAGCGGAGACTTGCGGGAGAGTTGGAGAGGGAGAGCGAAGGGCAGTGCGAGCAAGCGAGATGTGGACATCTGGAGAAAACTGCCGCTCGACACTGCCTCCAGAAATTAAACGCCTTTTTGGCGTGAACATTATTTAATAAATTATTTCAGTTACTATTCTCAGAAAAATTCTGTTTAAATATTATAAGGTGAGCTGTATAATAAAGATGCCGTGTAGTTCGTAATGCGCATTAGGCTTAGTTAGATATTTCGAATAAATAATGAATATTAAATTCTTTTTAAAATCTCAGAGGCTTATCGGAAGCTGATCGCCAGCAAGTCCGATGATACCGGACCGGTCGGAACCAATGCCTCCGCCGAGAAGGCTGATGAGGACACCAAGATGACTTCGGAGACTGGCGTGGATGTGATGATGATTCAGAGCCTGTTAGAGTGCTTTTCACTCGGCGACAAGAAGTCCTACATGAAGAAGGTGCTGGCCAAGCTTGAGCAAAACGACCCCGTACTACACTCGTTAGAAGTGGCTGCAGTTCCTTACCAGCAAGCCGATAGCCTGCGGCTGCATATTTTATGACAATTGGGTCCCCTTGCTCAAGGTTTTCAAGCATGGACTGAGGGAGGAGTAGTGGTAAAGGGCCTGTAGAAGCCCACAAAGGAGGAATCAATAATCATTATAATTAAATAAATAATAAAGATTAGATAATATTAAAGTACACAAAATTTCACAAATCTGTATTTATTTTACAATATTGTACATTTTTCTCTAACATTTTGGATTAGAGGTTTTCTCATATTTTAGGCAGCCAATTACCTATATATGGCCTAGAATATGAATGTTGTAAGTGACAAAAAACCTGGAAAAAATGTTCACACCGTCTTACCAACTTACACGTCATCGACACTTGAAAACGAAATAAGAGAGCATACATAGGAAAGGACGAAAACTAAGAAAACACAAAGATTCGGGTGAGTAAAGCTTTATTAGTAACCAGAGTAAGTCCTAGCATCCGTAACATTCGCTATTTGACTATTACCTTGTCTGACCCGTAAAAATAAAAATAGAATAGGAAACTGCGACCTTATCTGCCTTAAGGGAATTAAATCTTTGAAAAGCAAAAAAAAGACATAAAGAAAGTTGGCTAACCAGGTTGTTTCACAACCCAAACCTTTGATTGCCCCCCGCACTGAATATGAACTAAAAACAAGAAAGGAAGCTAGCTTCGGCCAGCCGAAGCTTATATACCCTTGCAGATAAAAGAAATACCTTTTTGAGTTGTCAGAAATCAAAACGCCTACTTCCTGCAAATTTGCAATGAATTTTCTTATATTTGTTTGATTATTCGTATGGGAGCCTTAAGATATAGTGGTCCGATCCGGCTCGCTCCGACATATGTACTACCTGCAATAGAAAGAAGACTTTTGGGAAAGTTTCATTGCGATAGCTTTAAAACTGAGAGACTAGTTCGCATAGAAACGGACAGACAGACAGACGGACAGACGGACAGACGGACAGACGGACATGGCTAGATGGACTCGGCTATTGGTGCTGATCAAGAATATATATACTTTATGTGGTCGGAAACGTCTCCTTCACTGCGTTACAATATCTGACTGAAATTATAATACCCTCTGCAAGGGTATAAAGATTGCAAGGTTGCCGGATTGCGTAAAGGAGTTACAGGTTTTTGAGAGGGAGTCCAATAATTATGACTCCTGGATTGGGGAGCCTCCCTCCAATCATTGTCCTCTCTTTCCAACAGAGACCTTTTGATTGTTTTGGGTGACTTCAATCTCCCTGATATTTCTTGGTCCCCTCCTACTGACTCACATGTCGCTATTCCCTTATCCGCCCATGTTTTTGTGGATGGCCTTTCTGAATTATCGTTACAGCAAGTTAGCTTTATACGAAATTCATTAACTAGACAATTAGATCTTGTGTTTGTTTCAGAGCCGTCTGAAGTCACAGTATCTAGAATTGACGCTCTTGTGGTACCACAAGACCGATACCACCCAACTATGGAATTGACAGTTTGCCTACCCTATCTTGATACCACCTCTCCTTTAGTTTCTCCAACTAAAATGAGATGCTTTCGGAAATGTGACTATAATAAACTTAACTTAATGATTTCGCAATATAATTAGACAGATCTTTATAACTGTGAGAACATCGAAAATGCAACTGAACTTTTCTATAGCGTTCTAAACACTTTTTTAATGAATGCGTTCCTGATAGGCTTCCTACAAAGCCGAACAGGCCCCCCTGGTTTACAAATGCGCTTCAAAGACTTAAAAATCTTAAAACAAACACTTATAAAAAGTATAAAAAATCGGGTAAGCCATCCGATTTTTCTAAATATGTGGTGGCCCGATCTGATTTTAATGTTCTTAACAGTCATTGCTAATCTATGTATTTAAATCGTTGTAAATTTGAATTTACAAATGATCCGAAGGTTTGCCTTCATCGGTTCGTTTTAACTCAATGGAGGCATCTACAGATTCTGAAATTGCTGATTTATTTGCCGACTTTTTCCAAACTACTTATAGCTCCTCTTCATGGTCAGAATCAAACTACCCTAATCCCTTAAATAGGGCAAATTGTATTTTTTCCCCTATAATTACCGAAAGTTCTCTCTTAAGATATTTAACAACAACAACGCCAACTTATTCTCCCGGTCCTGATGGACTTCGTGTGTTTGTGCTTAAGTTTTGTGCATCAACCATCTGCAAACCTATTCTTAAACTCTTTCATTTGTCTATTTCATCATCAGTTTTTCCAACTATCTGGAAGGACTCTTTTATTATTCCACTTCACAAAAAGGGTGCGATTCCCAGAATTATAGAGCCATTTCTAAATTGTCGGCAATTCCAAAAGCCTTTGAACGTATTATCACATCTCATTTGCAACATTTATGTTCCTCGCTAATATCACCGTGTCAGCATGGTTTCGTTAAGCGAGGATCGACTACCACCAACCTACTTGATTTGTCATCTATTGTAATAAATGCAGACCGACGTTACATATACAGATTTTAGTAAAGCCTTTGACTCCGTTAACCACTCTCTTCTTTAATTCAAACTTGACTTGCTTGGGTTTCCATGTAATCTTTTAACTTGGATTTCAAGTTATTTGAATGGAAGGACTCAGAGGGTTATATTTAAGAACGCTGTTTCTAAAATGATCCACGTGACATCTGGAGCGCCCCAGGGTAGTCATCTGGGCCCTTTGCTGTTTACTCTGTTTATTAACGATCTTCCCTCTATCATTACAAATTCTCGTGTACTAATGTATGCTGATGTTATGTTATGTTAAGCTTTGTTTGACATACAATAATATAGAGTCTGGTTTCGGCTTACAATCAGACATTGATAATTTTCAAGTATGGTGTGAGTATAACCTCTTAAATTTGAACTGCCTGAAATGTAACGTAATGACCTTTCATAGGGTTACTCCAACGTTTATAAGTTATTTGCTTCAGAACTTGCCACTTGACCGTATATATTCAGTAAATGATTTAGGCGTTCTTCTGGACCCGAAGCTTAAATTTGACTGCCACATAATGCTGACTGTCAACAAAGCTATGAGTGTTTTTGGGTTTATAAAGCGTTGGTCAAAAGAATTTGACGACCCTTATATAACCAAATTACTATTTACCTCCCTTGTCCGTCCTATATTGGAATATTGTTCTTCGGTTTGGAGCCCACAATACCAAGTGCACATTGACCGTATAGAGTCGGTACAAAAAAAATTCTTCTTTTTGCTCTTCGTAATTTGAACTGGGATCAAAACGTAAGGCTACCTTCCTACCAGAGTAGATTATTATTGCTTAATTTACCAACACTTGCAAATCGTAGAATAATGCTTGGTACTATTTTTATGCATAATCTTATAAGAGGTGATATTGATTCTGTAGAACTTGTAAGCCGCCTAACTTTTAATGTTCCCGTTAGACGAACACGAAATTATTATCCTTTTAATTTACCACGTTGTACATCAAATTTTAGTCTGCACGAGCCCTTTCGCGTTCTTTGTAATAATTATAACATCCTTTATCATTTAATTTGCATTTCAACTTCTATCCCGGTACTAAAAACTAATATTTTAGCTCATCTGCTTCACTCCTAATTGCTTCTTTACTTTTATTATGTATCCCGTCTTTATTTGTGTTATGTATCTTCCTCGCGAACTCGCACTCTTGCCCAAATTGATAAAAGGGTCCCGCGCGTAACAAGCACGTGCTTGGTGTCGTTCGGCCACTTGTTTGTACTGCTCGTAGTGCATCAACGTCCATCATTATTAAAAATTTCAATTTGTTGTATATTTTCTTTACTTTTTATACCCATGCAGAGGGTATTAAGATTTCAATCAGAAGTTTGTAACGCAGTGAAGGAGACGTTCCCGACCCCATAAAGTATATATTAGGTTGGCAAAAAAGTCTAGTTCTTGTTTTATTTGTCGCATCTGGTCATAATATACCTTTTTGAAAAGCTCATTTAACGCGCTAACACGTGTTTGATTGATTGTCTTTTCTTTTAAGTCGTTCGTGAGTTATAGCGTCGCAAGAGAATATATGGCATATTTTACAGTACTACTACGATAAAGGCAAAAATGCATCTCAAGCCGCCAATAAAATTTGTGCAGTTTATGGACACGATACAGTTTCAATTTCCACCGCACAACGATGGTTTCAACGTTTTCGTTCTGGTGCAGAGGTGGTCAAAGAAGGAAGACCTGTCGTAGAAAATTGCGATAAAACCAGCATAGTAGTAGCCGTAGCATCGGTCAAGAGCTTGGCTTAAGTCATCAAGCCGTTATAAACCATTTGAAGAAGCTTTGAGTCACTTAAAAGCTCGATGTAAAATAAGAAAAAAATAATATAATAAAAATAAAGCAGGACTTTTTTGACAGCCCAATATTTATACCCTTGCAGAGGGTATTATGCTTTCAGTCAGAAGTTCGCAACGCAGTGAAGGAGACGTTTCCGACCCCATAAAGTATATATATTCTTGATCAGCATCACCAGACGAGTCGATACCTTATATAGCTTCGGTGTTTTTTGATATTTTACCTTCTTCTCTTAGGAATATTTTTATACTCGTTACTCGTAGAGTATATTCGTGCAAAAGTATGTAACAGCTATTGTAGAAGGAAGCATTTCCGACATTGTAAAGTATATATAATCTTGATCAGGGTCACTAGCCGAGTCGATCTAGCCATGTCCGTCTGTCCGTCTGTCTGTCTGTCCGTGTGTATGAATGCTGAGATCTCGGAAACTACAAAAGCTAGAAAGTTCGGATTACCCACGCATATTCTTGGGCTTCCTACGCAGCGCAAGTTTGTTTCAGCCGAGGGCCACGCCCCTCTAAAGCCCACTGTATAGTCATTTCATATGCTTATCGTATTTTCATAGTATTCTGAATTTTGTACAGCTGATACATGTTGCGCCACAGATAGCTGTGAGGCGGGGCACAGCCTGCTGAAATCGCTAATTAAAACACCCCCAACGGCTCGACATGTAACGGCTTTCTTTTGAATTTATTATTATGTTAACCAACCCTGTAAACCTATTATGTTAAGTTGCACTCGAAGCAACCCTGATCGCTGTTAGCTTTTTCGCCCCACGGCGAATTGGCTCATACGGCACCAGGAATAAAAATGCGCAAAGGAGAACATCGTGTGTCTAATCTTTTAAAACGCTAAGTTCTGTCGGTGTCTACAAGTTGTTTTAAATACTCATTTGCTTTAGGCAAACATTATGGCGCCCCCGGGTGGACATTGACAAGAATTTCAGCGTTTTTTGTAGACAATTGTTCGATCGCCGCAGCCCGCAAATCTGCGTGGATTGCGCACTCTCACTCAACTCGTCAACTCTTCAAGTGCCACCGTGTGTGTGTGTGTGTTGGAATCATCGCTCCTGCCGCTTCCAAGTCATCGTTGGATCTCAGCCGGCTGTAAAGCCGCAACTTTACTTAAGTGGAAGCCGCATTATACATAGCTGCCGTTTGGGCACAAACTCTCGTTGGATTCGCCGGCTCCACTCACACACACACACACGTAAGCGCACGTTGGAAGTCATCATTTCGCCGTTGGAATTGCTTAAGTATCACCAAATAAAGTATTCGTGGACATAAAAGTGGCATCTGTAGCACGTGGTCGCTACACCAATACATAAAAGCAAATTTCACCGTTTTACATTCGTTGCTTTGTCGCGATATTCGCCGGCAAAGGTTAGCTGCGCTGCAAGCGCACACAGACACCTACATACGTGAAGCCACACTAATACAACGACACCAGCTATATCTGCGCAGATAAGCTGTACTACAATTTGCATTCCTTGGCTTTCTCATTTTCGTTGGAAACCGCGTGTTCTTATTGATCTCTTTTGGGCCGAAATTTCCTCGCTGCTCTTTACTTCCATTGCTGAGTGCATCAAGCTTAATTGATTTTCTTTTTATTTGGGTATATATACATTCGTATACATACGTCGGAAGTAGCAGTGCATTAGTAAATAAAATTACCATTCATTCTCTCATCCCTTCGCAGTGCTTGTACGTACAACTGCCAACATCTTCCTTTTTTAAATATGGGTAAAAAGCGTATAGGCAAAACTTCTTCCGTCGAAGAAGATCATACCGATACAAATGATCTGCTTGAGCAGCTGGACCGCGTTAGGCGAAACATTGAACGGATCAATAAGGCAGCTCGCACGCAGACGCGTCCCTTCGAGCCGTGCGAGATGGAATGTCGATTAGAAATTCTCAATGACTATATTAAAACGGCATTCACCCTTCAGCAGGAAATCGAGGAAATCAGCTTGGATATAGCAAGTCGTGCGGACCTGGAAGAATTGTGCATTTCAGCGAGGTCGTTTCTTAAGTCACTTTGCAGTAGGTCAGATGCAGATAGGGAACACTCTAGATCGTCTTACAACTTGGGACTAAATACGTCCATGCCGCACAGTAGGTATCTCCCTCACATGAAGTTGCCGAAGTTCGATGGTAATTATGTACTTTATATATGTATAAACTTTGGACAAAAAACGGTCAACACGCCGTAAAAGGCTGCTATATGGAAGCCTAAAAATATGCAGTAATGCATATTCTTCAAAATCTGCCACGGAACTCTGATAGAGATCAAAGACAGAACAAAGTCCAACACACACTAAGGGCTTGATCAGCTTTTCGAAGTTTACCGATCTGGCGACGCTATAATTCCCAACCAGTTATAGCGCGGCTTGCATGGTAACCCACTTCGATCGTTGAACCAAGACAGCGATTTCACTGCTGATGATTGTAGTTGGCTACTACATGAAACATGCATGTACAGTGAAGCCTCTTCGCTCCTTTTTGTGTGTTTGGCATAATGCCGACGTCTTGGACTTCTTGAAGTCTAAGCCGGCATGACCTCGAGTTTGCTAAAAACTTCTCTATAACGAAAAAAGGTCGTATCAAAAAAGCTAAACTTTGGACAAAAAACGGTCAACACGCCGTAAAAGGCTGCTATATGGAAGCCTAAAAATATGCAGTAATGCATATTCTTCAAAATCTGCCACGGAACTCTGATAGAGATCAAAGACAGAACAAAGTCCAACACACACTAAGGGCTTGATCAGCTTTTCGAAGTTTACCGATCTGGCGACGCTATAATTCCCAACCAGTTATAGCGCGGCTTGCATGGTAACCCACTTCGATCGTTGAACCAAGACAGCGATTTCACTGCTGATGATTGTAGTTGGCTACTACATGAAACATGCATGTACAGTGAAGCCTCTTCGCTCCTTTTTGTGTGTTTGGCATAATGCCGACGTCTTGGACTTCTTGAAGTCTAAGCCGGCATGACCTCGAGTTTGCTAAAAACTTCTCTATAACGAAAAAAGGTCGTATCAAAAAAGCTAAACTTTGGACAAAAAACGGTCAACACGCCGTAAAAGGCTGCTATATGGAAGCCTAAAAATATGCAGTAATGCATATTCTTCAAAATCTGCCACGGAACTCTGATAGAGATCAAAGACAGAACAAAGTCCAACACACACTAAGGGCTTGATCAGCTTTTCGAAGTTTACCGATCTGGCGACGCTATAATTCCCAACCAGTTATAGCGCGGCTTGCATGGTAACCCACTTCGATCGTTGAACCAAGACAGCGATTTCACTGCTGATGATTGTAGTTGGCTACTACATGAAACATGCATGTACAGTGAAGCCTCTTCGCTCCTTTTTGTGTGTTTGGCATAATGCCGACGTCTTGGACTTCTTGAAGTCTAAGCCGGCATGACCTCGAGTTTGCTAAAAACTTCTCTATAACGAAAAAAGGTCGTATCAAAAAAGCTAAACTTTGGACAAAAAACGGTCAACACGCCGTAAAAGGCTGCTATATGGAAGCCTAAAAATATGCAGTAATGCATATTCTTCAAAATCTGCCACGGAACTCTGATAGAGATCAAAGACAGAACAAAGTCCAACACACACTAAGGGCTTGATCAGCTTTTCGAAGTTTACCGATCTGGCGACGCTATAATTCCCAACCAGTTATAGCGCGGCTTGCATGGTAACCCACTTCGATCGTTGAACCAAGACAGCGATTTCACTGCTGATGATTGTAGTTGGCTACTACATGAAACATGCATGTACAGTGAAGCCTCTTCGCTCCTTTTTGTGTGTTTGGCATAATGCCGACGTCTTGGACTTCTTGAAGTCTAAGCCGGCATGACCTCGAGTTTGCTAAAAACTTCTCTATTTCAAAAACTTTATAGGACTCTTTAAAAGCTTAGTGATGCAGATCCTCAATTAACAAACGTAGAAAAGTTCAATCACCTGCTGTCGTGCTTAGAAAAGGAAGCTCTAGGTACTGTCAAGGCATATCAAATAACGGACGATAATTACCCAAAGGCACTAGAGAGTCTTAGTCGAGTCTATGACAATCCCCTTGTGGCAGGAATGCGCTGACGCACTTAACAAGCGGTATCAGCATCTTGCAGCTGATGAATCGACCTCCGGGAGGGTAACGCAAACTAAGCCCAATCGCGACGGTATCAGCCGAAAGGTTAGTAAAACTTCCCTAACTGTTTCACAGTCTACCGAAGCTGCGAACACAAAATGCTACTTCTGCAAAGCAAAGGAACATTACATTCAATCTTGTCCGTCCTTCGCAAACGCATCCGTGGAATCGCGTTTTAAATTTGCCAAAAGTTGTCCGCTTTGCATAAATTGTTTACGAAAAAGACATGGTGTCCCTCAATGCAAATCCTCATTTTGCCGAGTCTGCTCAAAGCCTCACCACACACTGCTACACAGGTACAATGTGGTACCGCCAAGTCAAACTGGCAATGTGGAAGCAACTGCACAGATCATCGATACTCAACTAACTCAGCAATCACTTAACGCATCATTGAGCCACAGTCATCAAAATGGTGTCAATCAGGTTTTGTTAGCCACAGCTCTGGTTGATGTAAAGAGTCAATCAGGTCAAAAACAGACGGCGAGGGTTCTTTTAGATTCGGGCTCACAGGTTAATTTCATAACCGAAGAACTGGCAAAGGGTCTTCAATTGAAGAGGTATCAACACAACACGACATTATCAGGCATCGGCAATTCACATTTCACAGCTCGCCATGCAGTTCAAACTACCATTTGCTCTCGTGTCAATTCCTTTGAGGTCGTGGTTGAATTTATTGTGTTAAAAGCCATTTCATCGTATCATCCTGTGCATTCCCCAGCACACACTGATTGGGTTCCCGAAGACATTCGCCTTGCTGATCCCATTTTTAACACCCCGAAGCGCATCGACCTTCTCATAGGGGCAGACGTGTTTTTTGATTTGCTGACAACAGGAAAGATTCGACAAAGCGACTCCGGTCCCACTCTTCAGAACACAGTATTCGGTTGGGTAGCTTCCAGAAGTTGGACGATTCCGCGACCCTTAGCATCATCAGCGTGCTGCATGTTAGGGACGGTTGACGAGCCTCCGGCAGTTGCCTCCCTTCTAAAGAAATTTTGGGAAATCGAGCTAGTACCAGAACTTACAAAATCCCAGTTGTACACACCCGAGCAGGCGGCGTGCGAAAAAGCGTTCGCTGATACAATACGTCAGCATAAGCAAGTCCAAGCTGTTCTTGTATTCGGACGTGTTTTTCGACGCTCCTCCTTCACATCGTGTTTTTCCTGTGAAAACCTATTCCGTTCTAATCAGATTTTGAACATTTTGTCAGTAACCCTGCAATCTTGTTTAATTCGTGCCATTCGGTTAATCTAAATGGACAGTGACTTTACTATTTGCAAAATTAATTTGTAAACAAAATATTTTTGCTACTGCTCTGTTTTGCCAGCGTTACCGCAAAACCCATAGTTTGTGTTGTTGTTGAAACTACTCTCTCTGTGTCTGCCGCGAACATCCACGAGAACCTTCTCTGTGTTGCCAGCGGTACTGCTAAGCCTATAGTTTGTGTTGTTGGTTTGTAACCACTCTCCCTGTGTTTACGCGAACATTCAAACGAACGTGCAATCGGTGCATTTCGCTCTGTGCGGTTCTTCAGCGCCTATCAGTCTCTGCCCAGCTCCCGCGCTGCTCTTCGACTGCTGTATCCGACTGCTCTTTGCTCTGCCCTGTTGCTGCTGCTCTGCTCTGCCCTGCCGCTGCTGCGCTGTTCTGCCCTGCTGTTGCTGTGCTGCTCTGCCTGGCTGCTACGCTGATCTTCGATCGCTTGCATTGGACTGCTCTTTGCCTTGCTGCTGCTATTTACGCTATTAAATCAAGATGACTTTATGTTGCGCTTCTTCGTGTGCGTTTAACAACAAAATTACCGCTCGTCAACCGTTGGTTTGTTGCTGGATCTGCGACAACTTGGCGCACCCTATCTATGTTGAGCTGGGGCGCTCAAGCGGCCAAATCGTAGACAAGCTAAAGCTTCGGGTTGGCCTTAACTGGACGTGTCCGAGCTGTAGACACATCGAAGTAGACATGAAATCGTTTATGCGGCAAACCCATCTGGAGTTCCAAGCTCTGTCAACTGGATTTCGTGAGCTTTATGATAAGTTCAATGCCGCGGAATCCCACTTTAAAAATCTTAAAATGCTAAGCGTTCCCCAATGTTCTAACACGGATAATTGCTCTTTACCTAATAACAATTTAACTGTTCCAGAGTCTGCCGCCCTTATGCGATTGAGCCCTATTTCAAGGAAATTGATGGACTTCAATCGAGCTGCTCCCCACCTCTCGGCCGAGGATGAATCGCCTGATTCAGACGCAATTCCTCACCCCTCTTCCCAGACGGAAGTTCGGGGCGATTTGGATCCAGGCGTTTGTGATCATGCTGATTCTGGCGAGAGGGAAGAGGCATCCGCATCGTCGATTGTAGGGCCTGGCAGTATCTCCGTGAATCAAACTAGAACTGATTTGATAACCGCTGATATCGACCATATGGCTGCTGGAACTTCATTAGCTGCACAAACCGTTGCCCCTGTGACGGCTCTGCTGGCTATTACCCGACGTCCATCCACTGTTCCATCTTCTGCACCTGTTACTCTGGCGGCCTTGGCTCCCAAAAAGTGTATTTTTGTGTCGAGACTGTTAGCTTCTGCAACCGAGAATGATGTGAGACATCATATTGTCACGAGACTCTCCCTTACCGATCCCAGTGCTGTCGGCATCACCAAATTTAATTTTAAACTCAAAAGGGATTACTCTTCCTTTAAAATTCATGTTCCGGATGGGCTGTTTAGTAAAATTATTTGTTCGAGTTTTTGGCCAGAAAATACTATTGTGCATGAGTACTTGAAAAAAGACAATTCCACAGTTAGAACCTCTGCTGCTTCGCGTAATGTTTCAACGGCTTCAAAAAACTAGATTTCTTTATTCACTATCAAAATGTTCGAGGTTTGCTAAGTAAGCTCTCCAAACTATTTCTAGATAGTACTACTTTTTATGCAAATGTTATTGCTTTCTCTGAAACCTGGCTTAACTCGACTGTAAATGATAGTGAAATCTTGTCTAAAAACTACTTTATTTATAGAAATGATCGTCCGTGTCGTCGTGGTGGTGGGGTCCTTATTGCGGTTAAATCCAACTTGACTTCAGAGCTTATTAACACTCCTAACTCCTCAAGTATTGAATTTATTTCTGTGAAACTCTCCCTTCCAAAGTCTAATATGTTGATTACCTGCTCTTACATACCTCCAGGTTCTGAAATAAACATGTATTTACTCCACCTGTCTGCAATACGTTATGTATCTTCGTTGGCTGACGATAATGATCACCTTATTGTTCTTGGTGACTTTAATCTCCCAAATGTCTCTTGGTTCCAGAGTAATGACTCGATATCAATGACTCCCAGAACTCAAAATGACTTTATTGAAGGCCTCATTGAACTATCTTTGCTGCAGATAAATTGGATTTCCAATCACAATGAGCGAATTTTAGACTTGACTTTTGTATCCGATAACTGCGACGCCGCTGTGTCTCGTGTTCCTCCTCTATCTCTCCCTGAAGATAATCATCATCCTACCCTCCAGCTATCTTTAAATGGTGTTTTCCACTCTGCGAGAGCTTTAGCAAGGCCACAGCTAAGATTTTGCTTTAGAAAAACTAATTATTCGCAGCTTATGCATTCGTTATCTATAACTGATTGGTCATGCCTAACAGATGTCCCTGTTGCGGATGGTGTGGCGTATTTCTATGGTGTCCTTTATAGTTTGTTTGATAAATATGTACCCCTTTTTAGTGGTAAAACTCCTTACAGCTCTCCGTGGTTTACTCGTCAGCTTTCTTATCTTAAGAATAAAAAATCCAGACTCTTTAAACGATTCAAACAAACTGGCTTGCAGACGGACTTTGCCAAATATTCGGTAGTCAAATCAGACTACTTAAAGCATAATTCTGAATGCTACAATAACTATCTAGCTCGCTGTAAAAATGACTTTAAAAGTAATCCGAAACTATTTTATTCATTTGTGAATGCCAAACGAAAGTCTCAATCCTTTCCTCCCTCCATGTTTTTTAATTCTGCTGTTGCTTCCGATGGAAATGGTATTTCTAACTTATTTGCTGATTTTTTCCAATCAACTTATACCAATGCTGACAGTAGTAAAGATTTTAACTATCCTCATTCTCTACCTCATCTGGACTCAATTTTTAATCCGGTTATTCTCGAAGCCGATGTTCTCCAGGGCTTAATTGCCTTGAAACTCTCCTTTTCAGCAGGACCAGATATAGTTCCTAGCTGTATTTTAAAAAATTGTGCAAATTTTCTTTCCAGTCCTCTAACAATCCTTTTTAATATGTCTATAAATCAATGTAATTTTCCATCCGCTTGAAAGGAATCTTTCATTGTTCCGCTGTTTAAAAAAGGTAATAGGTCCGATATTGCTAACTATCGGGGGATTGCCAAGCTCAGTGCTATTCCTAAATTATTCGAAAAATTAATAACTAGTCAATTGCAGCATCAATGTCGGCCGCTTATTTCGCCATGTCAACATGGCTTCACCAGGTGCCGATCTACTACCACCAATTTGCTTGAGTTTACCTCATTAGTAAACCGTGGCTTTCTCCATAAGCAACAAACTGACGTTATTTATACGGATTTTTTCAAAGCATTTGACTCGGTAAACCACTGTGTACTTATAAAAAAACTTCATCTTATGGGGTTCCCTCCAAAGTTGTTAGCGTGGTTACTTTCATACCTCACAGACCGCTGTCAGAGGGTGAAATATAATGATATAACGTCTAAAACTATAAATGTTACCTCTGGTGTACCTCAAGGAAGTCAGTTGGGACCCTTATTATTTGGCTTGTTGATTAACGACTTACCACAAGTTATTAAGTCCGCAACTGTTTTAATGTTTGCTGACGACGTTAAACTGTGTTTGTCTATGTCATTACCGGATTCTTGTTCTCGTCTTCAATTAGATCTTGACTATTTACAGACTTGGTGCAAACTCAATAATTTATATCTTAACTATTCTAAATGTAATGTTATGACCTTTTATCGTCGTAATCCGTCTTTGTATTCGTACTCCATTGACTGCAATGTCCTTCAACGTATTTCTACTATACAAGACCTGGGAGTTTTATTTGAGCATAAACTTTGTTTTAATGATCACATATCACTAATTTGTAATAAAGCTAGGAGCCTTTTAGCTTTTACGAAGCGTTGGTCTAAGGAGTTTGATGACCCGTATACAACCAAGCTTTTATATGTATCTCTTGTTCGCCCATCGTTAGAGTATTGTTCATGTATATGGTCACCGCAGATGTTAACTTGCCAAAATATGCTAGAGTCCGTTCAAAAGCAGTTTTTGTTATTTGCTCTAAGAGGTTTTAACTGGGACGCTGGCCGTCGGTTGCCATCCTATAATGCCAGATTGCGTTTACTAGACATGCCCACCCTGATCAACCGTAGGATTTGTCACGGTGTTATGTTTATACACAAGTTAATAAATGGTGATGTCGACTCCTCCTTTCTCCTTAGTTCCCTAAACTGGAATGTGCCATGCAGGACAATTCGCCGGTATCGGCCTTTGTCTCTGCCATTTTGCAGGACAAATTTTTCCCTTAATGACCCTTTCCGTGTTCTTTGTGAAAAATATAATGATCTCAGTCACGTCTTGTTGTATGGAGTCTCTTCAGTGTCTAATTATAATAAGTTATTATTGTTATTGTCCTCAAATATGTAATTCAACGTGCCTACCACTCGATGTGAGCAGGGGCATATCGCTAAAAAATTCCCCTTATGTGGTTTGGCGTTCTAGTTCTTAAATACAAAATATTATAAATGTTTTACAAGCAGTCCATTGCTTAATAAAATACAATACAATACAATAAAAATTTCTGCATTCATTTCAGCGAAATCAAAACCACAGATTTCGAGATTTCAAGTCATTTAAATTATGGCTTTTCCCACGCGGTCACACTGTCCGGCCAGCGAGACAGCGTACGGAGCCTTGACATAAACCATCAATATGTTATTGTTTTCTATGCAAACTTTAAATAATTAATACAGCTCTCACAGAGGTTGTGCCATCTTGCACGGTACATCAACAGAAAGGGCATGTTTTTAAGTAATTTCTGCATTCATTTCAGCGAAATCAAACCCACAGATTTCAAGTCATTTAAATTAGGGCTTTCCCACGCGGTCACACTGACCAGCCAGCGAGATGGCATACGGAGCCATGACATAAACCATCAACATGTCAATGTCTTCTATGCAAACTTTAAGTAAACTTAATCTCTCACAGAGGTTGTTCCAACTTGCACGGTACATCAACAGAAAGGGCATCTTGGCACAAACTCTGTGAGGGGAGCAGTTAACCAAATGGTGGATACCCGATTTTTCGAATGCATTTTTGAAACACTTGCAGACCTCTTATTTGGCCCCAACCTATATAGATCGATAGATATTTTAATTCTAAACAATTTTGCGTCAAACATTTTTCAATTCGGCCTCCAAATAGCGAGAAAATTTAAAAAATAAAAATGGCCCAGTGTTCCAATTTCCACCGTTCCACTTTTATTGCTAAAGCCTAGTACTCAATTCGGCTAAGGGCCGGTTTCTCGAGTCCCTGTTAAAGTCCCTGATAGCTATCTGTCCGAAAAACTTAAAGACCAGATAAACTGTTCGTAAAAGCAAATCGGCTTTCTCGACTCTTTGAATTTATCTGAACGAAAAACAATTACAGAGTGCTGTTAGGGCACAGAATTGTGCTGTAAAGCGCTAAAATGGCGTTCTTTGATTATTTCGTCAGCTGTTTGGGTAAAATTCAATGGCAAAGTCAGCTGTGATTTCGTTTCTTCCTCTTAGTTGGCTTTGGGAAATCAGCTGTCATTTTATCGAGCCGAAAACGTTTAACAGGGAGTCCGAGTCCCTGTCAAAGTTAGCTCTCACATTGATGCTCGAGAAAGCCAAAATGCCTTAGCAGGGACTTTATCTGTTCGAGAAATGTTAGCCGGCACTCGAGAAACCGGCCCTAAGAGTTTTACTAGTCGAAAAATATAAAAAATCTTTTAGTGTGGCGGAAGTTTTCGAAGTTCATCCGCGATGCATGTAGCATGGTCTTACTCTCAATCAGCTCGGTTTGTTGACAAGCAGCAAACAGCGGCTGGCGCCAATTTTAAAATATTACAAAATGTTGAGCCGACCTGGGTCGCAACCTTTAAATTCGCTGTTGGCATAGCGATATGTATTGCCGCAAATCCTACAGGCACTTTTCCATTGGTTGTCGGGGTTTTCCTTCCATTTATAATGTGTTATTGGCACACCGCTTCCGCACAAACACAGCCAAAGATCAAATTTTCTATTCTTTGGGCCTCGGCTAAAGGCGTTCATCGGAATTCATCCGCTAAATCTGGTATTTTTTTGGTATTTCCTTAGCTCAACTGAGTACCGCGGTGAAAAAAAGTCCCAGCTAAAGGCGTTAGCTACCTATTTGCCTCTCGCTTACTCCTATGCTTAGCTAGCAGTTTTCATCGTACTGAGTACTAGGCTTAACTGGGCGACGCTATTTTGACGTACATTTATTTTATATACACTTTATTAAATAATCACTTTTTGGTTAAATTATGACCTTAATGGTTTTTAATTTTAAAGATTTTGTGGTTCTATATCGCAATTAAAATATACGAATTTAAAACTCCAACGAAATACTTAATAAAAGTGGCTAAGCACATATTTTGAGATTATTTAAAAAACGTTATAATTATATATATTTTTACCTATTGTTATATTTTATTGATTACTTATTTTAAACTCTTTACAATTTTTTTTTTTAATAGTAAGAGTTAAACTAAAAAGTTGGTGGCTTTTGCTGTAAACTGAAAATGTCCTCAAAATTAACTATCTATGCCGATTTTTTTAGGGACAGTCCCCAAAACATGAAAAAGCCTTTTAGCGTAAAAGTGTCTCTGAAATAATCGTCTCACATTTATATAAATAGAGGCCCCGTACATACATATATATTTTTGCACACAAACATGAATATATATAATCACTACTTCACATATTATTACTATTTTATTACACTATACACATTACTAGCGATTATAACGCATCAGGGCCAATATGTCCCACCGTTAGCAATTCATCAACTTCTCCAAACACAAGCCTGAACCTACAACAACTACTTACCCTTGTACATCATCTACCCATCTACGAAGGCCCGCCTGACAATCTTGATAGATTTGTAGGTAGAGTAGAACAACTACTTTTGTTAGCCGGATCAGTGGAACAAGCAACATGCGGACAGTACTTACTTGGAACTATCCGTGACAAAATTATAGGCAGGGCAGACGAAGCGCTGAGTGTGTGCGATGTATTCCTGAGATGCGATGACATCAAAGCAAACATCAAGAGACTATACTTTAGCAAGAAAACAGAAGAAATGATTGTTAGAGAGCTACAAAGTCTCCCGGACGGACTCAGTATGGTAAAGCCACGAAAATAAGAAGCGAATTAGTGTCACTGGCCAGAGAAGCGGACCCTAGTGGACACTCCCTTACGACCAAACGTGACCAATATGACAGATTCAGCCTGAAGGTCAGCCATTAGGAACCAAAGGCCAGAGACAATCGAGAAAGCGTACCAGTACGGGCAGATCGAATTAACCTTCTCTAGAAACTTGAATAAAAACCAAGAAAACCGACGACGCGACAGCTCGATATACAGGAATCACCCATAAGCGAAAGGATCAGCCAATAGTGACTACAATAGCCGCTACATACCACAACAACAAAACTAAAATAATGGCAACAACGCCAACAACATCAACAATGACAATAATGGTCGCTTTAAACAGCGACAACAAAATTACAACAATAATAATAGTGGGCGTTTCCACCGATCCACTTTCATTGCTAAAGCCTAGTACTCAGTTCGGCTAAGAGTTTTACTAGTCGAAAAATATTAATCTTTTAGTGTGGCGGAAGTTTTCGAAGTTCATCCGCGATGCATGTAGCATGGTCTTACTCTCAATCAGCTCGGTTTGTTGACAAGCAGCAAACAGCGGCTGGCGCCAATTTTAAAATATTACAAAATGTTGAGCCGACCTGGGTCGCAACCTTTAAATTCGCTGTTGGCATAGCGATATGTATTGCCGCAAATCCTACAGGCACTTTTCCATTGGTTGTCGGGGTTTTCCTTCCATTTATAATGTGTTATTGGCACACCGCTTCCGCACAAACACAGCCAAAGATCAAATTTTCTATTCTTTGGGCCTCGGCTAAAGGCGTTCATCGGAATTCATCCGCTAAATCTGGTATTTTTTTGGTATTTCCTTAGCTCAACTGAGTACCGCGGTGAAAAAAAGTCCCAGCTAAAGGCGTTAGCTACCTATTTGCCTCTCGCTTACTCCTATGCTTAGCTAGCAGTTTTCATCGTACTGAGTACTAGGCTTAATTGGGCGACGCTATTTTGACGTACATTTATTTTATATACACTTTATTAAATAATCACTTTTTGGTTAAATTATGACCTTAATGGTTTTTAATTTTAAAGATTTTGTGGTTCTTTATCGCAATTAAAATATATGAATTTAAAACTCCAACGAAATACTTAATAAACGGGCGAACTAATGTGTGTCCTTAAAAGTGGCTAAGCACATATTTTGAGATTATTTAAAAAACGTTATAATTATATATATCTTTACCTATTGTTATATTTTATTGATTACTTATTTTAAACTCTTTACAATTTTTTTTTTAATAGTAAGAGTTAAACTAAAAAGTTGGTGGATTTTGCTGTAAACTGAAAATGTCCTCAAAATTAACTATCTATGCCGATTTTTTTAGGGACAGTCCCCAAAACATGAAAAAGCCTTTTAGCGTAAAAGTGTCTCTGAAATAATCGTCTCACATTTATATAAATAGAGGCCCCGTACATGCATATATATTTTTGCACACAAACATGAATATATATAATCACTACTTCACATATTATTACTATTTTATTACACTATACACATTACTAGCGATTATAACACATCAGGGCCAATATGTCCCACCGTTAGCAATTCATCAACTTCTCCAAACACAAGCCTGAACCTACAACAACTACTTACCCTTGTACATCATCTACCCATCTACGAAGGCCCGCCTGACAATCTTGATAGATTTGTAGGTAGAGTAGAACAACTACTTTTGTTAGCCGGATCAGTGGAACAAGCAACATGCGGACAGTACTTACTTGGAACTATCCGTGACAAAATTATAGGCAGGGCAGACGAAGAGCTGAGTGTGTGCGATGTATTCCTGAGATGCGATGACATCAAAGCAAACATCAAGAGACTATACTTTAGCAAGAAAACAGAAGAAATGATTGTTAGAGAGCTACAAAGTCTCCCGGACGGACTCAGTATGGGAAAGCCACGAAAATAAGAAGCGAATTAGTGTCACTGGCCAGAGAAGCAGACCCTAGTGGACACTCCCTTACGACCAAACGTGACCAATATGACAGATTTAGCCTGAAGGTCAGCCATTAGGAACCAAAGGCCAGAGACAATCGAGAAAGCGTACCAGTACGGGCAGATCGAATTAACCTTCTCTAGAAACTTGAATAAAAACCAAGAAAACCGACGACGCGACAGCTCGATATACAGGAATCACCCATAAGCGAAAGGATCAGCCAATAGTGACTACAATAGCCGCTACATACCACAACAACAAAACTAAAATAATGGCAACAACGCCAACAACACCAACAATGACAAACAGCGACAACAAAATTACAACAATAATAATAGTGGGCATTCTCCACTGCGCCAACAGAACTTTAACAACAATAATAATAAACGCTTCACACGTCAACATAATTCCAATAACGATAGTAATGGTCGATACGATAAACAAACTTTGGGCAGGAACCCCTTCCATAATAACGGCACACAAGATAAGACCCTTAACCACCAAGACAGGAACAACCATAATCAAAGCGGACCCCTATAAAACATCAATGATGATGAAAATTTTTTACTAGACGCCTCGGGAAGCCAGTTGGTTACATAAGCAAGAAGACACACGGATCTTCCTTCCATTTGTTTTCCTATCACCAACTCCATGGTGTCAAACCCTCTCAAATTCCTAATAGACACTGGATCTACCTACTCATTTATAAATCCAGCACTTATTAATAAAGACCGCATCAAAAAACTAACCTCCGATATTAATATCCACACTGTACTCAGTACATTCCAAATTGGGGAATATGTAGTAAATTTCATGGAGGGGAACTTTATATATAAGTCCACGAATTTGGATAATCAAATTTCCATACACCGCAATCACAGGATCCGCTTATTTCGAAGTCTGCAATAACTCAGACCAGATTCAAACACTGTACCTCAAAGAACCGTTACATAAGAGTTCTCTCCACGAACCCACCAATACTTAAACTGCATGTGCGCAGCAAAAGATACAGAACGACCAGGCGACCAACAATTAAACATTCAGATGGAACACCTTAACAACGAAGAAAAACAACAAATACTAAGTATTTGTGCAAGTCGTTTAAAAAACTCTTTCACGACGAAAACAATCAACTAACGTTCTCGAACGCAGTCAAACACTCTATACCCACAACAGATAACATTCCGATTCACAAAAAATCTTACCGTTACACATTTGTACAAATTATAAAGTCATATAGTTGTAGTACTCGTATTGGTACTTGCTGCCTCCCGCGCAGCAGTCGTGTTAGAATAACAAATCCAACCGAAGTTGATGGCCGGTTGGCCGACAATTATAAAGTCATATAGTTGTAGTACTCGTATTGGTACTTGCTGCCTCCCGCGCAGCAGTCGTGTTAGAATAACAAATCCAACTGAAGTTGATGGCCGGTTGGCCGACGATCTTCAAATGATGATTTATGACGATTACGTTGGAAGGTTGACTTCCCTTCATAACCCGCTGGCCTAGAGACTCAGTCAGGGTATATTAGTAATAAGTCGATAACGGCGGATTGCCGGAGTTAAGTTCATGAGCCAAGTGCTCTTTATTCCAATGAATGTAAAACAGAACTGAACTTAAGGGCTAAACTTAAAGCTGACAAAGCTCACAGCGGCCACGCAAATATGCAGTGTCTGCCGCTGTGCACGAGCTTCCGGCCCATTGCTAGGTCAGCAATTTCGGCCGGAGCTTGTTTTCGACGTAACTGCGGTCAATGATCTTGATCGGGTTGACCACAGTTAACTGCTCCCCCTTCTAAGTTAAGGCCGCCCTCGGCCGTTTGTAATTCAGCAATAATCTGTCTAATTTGGCCTGCGGATTTTCTTGCCCTAATAATTCGCCTTAATGTGAGCCCGATGCAGATGAGTGCGCAGCAAATTGCTCCTGCAATAATTGCTGCGAGACTTGTCTGATTGTTGTTTATATCCTCTCTGAATTCCTTGATGAACTCCAAGTTCCGTTCAGCCAGGCGGTGAAGATACGGGAGGTGAGGACATCTCTGCTGGTGGTGATGTTCAACAAGGGGAGACTTGCTGTCCCTGGAGCTCTCTTCCGGGTGTTGTCGTGGTTAATGAAGAGTGTGTCGTTTACCGTGGCTTGTTTGTCAAAGGTTATGAGGTGTGTGCCATGAGTCCAGGTTTCCGTGCCATTGTCCACTCGAACTTTGGCCGATCTGTCGTTGATAATTATAATTCCCTCGTCCACATAGGTCAACGGGTGCAGATCGCTCTCTTGACCTCGGCAATGTGCTACCCCACCGACATGCAATTCCTTGGCGCATGAACTTTCTGAAGCCAGGCGGCAGAACGTGGCCCCCGGTGATACGGAGCAATTTTTAATGGCGTAAATTTCTCCGCCGCATTCGGCTATGACGTTGTCTCTTATCTGCAACATTGTCTCACCATGGGCGACTGGGAAAACTGTAATCTTTTTACAGGCTAGTTTGATTTTCGGGAATTTTATGATAAAATGTAAAATGTTAGTGGACTGCAGAATCTTTACAAACTGTTTTTAAGTCTTCGCGATCTAAAATGTTCGGACTAACAATATTAATTTTGGCAAGGGTTATGGCAAGCATCAAATTTTGTAGTTCCGTCATCAACATTCGGTTTCTAGCAAGCAGTGTCTCGTATAAATGTCCGGTGTCTACTTGTGAGTTTTTGGCTGATTTCAAAATTGAATTGACGGTAGAGGTTAACTGATTAATCTGGTGTTGGATTTTAGTGTTAATTGCTTGACTCGACTAACTTCATTTCGGTAAATTTTATTTTCTCTAAGTCACCGGCATCCGGTGTTCCTGCTACGACCTTTAGCATTGATCCCAAGAAATCCAAACTCCTAGCTACTCTGTGATGAACGCCCAACGACTCTAACAAGTCTTGGAGATGAGCGGTGTCCACGCTTAGAAGCTTCTGCATGTGGGATAGTGGAAACATATCAATCATGCTGCTTGTGTCCTCTATTACACGCCCATATTCTGAGAGGTTCGCTGTATGTGTAACGTAAGCGAACTCCTCCCATACTAGGATTTCACCATCTAGGATGGGAATGTACTTGGCCTGCGAGTAATCGGTAATGTGAGCCGACGTCAAGGAAAGGAATATGCAAAGTATGGTTCCGAACCTGTGAAATTAAACTTTAGCTATTTCTATGCTTATAGAGGGTTTTCCCACCACCAATAAAATGAACTAAAAGTAAATTATGCCCGCGGCTGTAAATCTTAAGGTTAGAAAAAATATGCGCCAAGTGGCTTGAAAGTGTAATAATAAAATAACATGGAGGACATGTGGTATTACTTGAGATTGTCCTTGTGGACCATCCTCTCCTTAATGAGGACCGTGGTCCCCAGGTCCGCTTCTACGGCTCTCTCCTCACACAAGGGTGTGAGTTTATTTCCTAGCCTTCTGTTGGATTTTACCAATACCTTTTCTCCAACTTCGAAGACCCTATTCTGCCGGGATGTGTTTTCCCGGCTTCTTAACGCGTCTTGGGCGCTTTTTATTTTTTCTCGAATTTCTATCTGTAAATCTTCCGAGTTCGTCTGTACAACATCAGCTGGTCTTTTGTTAATGACCGAGTGAATTGATTTGTTGTATTTGGTAGTGGCTAGTAAAATCAACTCTATGGTATCAGTTATACCTTTGCCAATTTTAATGCATCTAGCGAGTTCTATCAGGGTGCTGTGAAAGCGTTCACCCTGTGAAATAGAATTAAGTGAATAAATTGTCTTGAATATGAATATGGAGTAACTTATCTTTTAGAGGGGGAGGGAACATGTAGATTGTCCTGTAATTTCCTGCGGTGACCGGTCTAAGGGGCAGTCGGAGACAACTACGACTGCTACGGTTGGGTGGGAGCGCTGAGGCTTCGGGTCTAGTATCCGGAAGCCCAAGATGTGTCCGAAGGCGTCCTGTGACCTGGAATAGATTAAATGGGTGTGTTAGTTTCGTTGTATATATATGTTTTGTGGTCTTGTGGCTTTCTCAATGTTTTGGCCAGTTGTAAGACCATATGGTGTTGCAGCGTGTAGTGTTGCAAAGTGCAAACATCTGTTTGTTTATTGTTGCGTGTGTGTGGGCAGGGTTGGAGTACCTACAACCCAAGTGCTCTGAGCTAGCCGGCGCTGTCCACTCGCGGGCACACGTCGTCCTATTTTGGTGCATTTGCGATACCAACCCCAAAGTGGTTAGTCAGCATGGCCGAGATCGTATGCGAATTTAAAGAAGGTTCATTGTCGCAATAGTTCGTTTTGGCCTTTGGAAAGTAATTCATTAGCTGTCGCACCGCTGGTTTTAGGTCTTCAATTGTTCTAGAGGAAATACGTTGCACGACTGCGAACTTTGAAAACTTGTCAATGCACGTCAGGAAGTATATCCTGTCTGTTGAGAAAATATCAATGTGCAATATCTCCCCTGTTTGGGATGAAATCGGTGACTCGCCGATTTCTTGTTTTTTAGGGTGCCTATCATACTTGGCCCTTGCGCAGGTCTTGCAATGTTGGACAATTTCGTTGGCCAATTTAGTCATTTTAGGAAAATAATATTCAGAGAGCACCTGTTTGACATTCTCTTGTGCCGATCTGTGAGCCCTGTCGTGTTCAGTGGACAGAATTTCCCGTCTCTCCGGGACTGCGAAAATGTCCGTTACACGATTTTTACAATACCAAAATTTTGTGGCTGGAAATTGGCGTACCAGTTGGTCCTGTATCATTGCGAGTGTGTGCAAATCGCAATGGATGGCGTTTGCGCCCTTAGGAACAATTAAATCTGCGAGCTCATTGAGTAATGACTCTTTGCAGGAGAAGCTGATCGCATGCCGTCTCTTGTTTCCAAAGAGGACAAAGCTGCGTTTTTGCGGAAAGCGAGCTTCCTCCAGAGTTATCTGGTTTGGAAGCAATTTAAGGGCTTATCCGTTGCCTCAATTGTGTGGGTCAGTGACAGCTCACTGTGAATCGTGGCCGCACTTGAAAAGGCTTCTTCCTCTCCCAGAACGTTAAATTGCTGTCTTGAGAGGGCATCCGCAACGAGGTTTTCCCTGCCGGGCTTGTAAAACATTTTAGCGCCGGACTCGTCGATGCGAGCTTTCCATCGTTTGATTTTCGCATTCGGATTGGATTCCGATACTGCGAATGTCAATGGCTGATGATCAGTATAGATGTTTATATCTTTTACTTCATACAAATAGTGCCGCAGCTTGGCCAGTGCCCAAACTATGGCTAAAAGTTCCCTCTCGTTTGTGGCGTAATTAATCTCCCTGTCTTTCAATGTCCTTGAGATCATTGTTATTGGGCGTCCCTCTTGGGACAACACTGCGCCAATGCCATAGGCCGAGGCATCTGTCGTTAGATCAAATGCCTTTTTGTAGTCGGGATACCTTAGCATCACGTCTTCGGATGCCAGAATATTTCGTAGTTTCTGAAACGCTTGTTGTTGCGCCTCAGAGAACTGAACCGGAATGTTTCGTGACCTGTGTCTACTAACTGTTCCGTTTTCCCCTTTCAGGATGTCCGATATAGGTCTTGCTATTGCCGCGAAGTCCTTAATGAAACATCTGTAGTAACTGGCTAGGCCTAGAAATGATCGTACCTCAAAAACACTTTTAGGTTCCGGAAATTCTTTTATGGCCTTTACCTTCTCTGGGTCTGTTGTAGCACCGTTAGAAGTGACTATAAACCCAAGGAAGTTCACGCTTTTCTTAAAAAAACTGGATTTTTCTGCTGATACTCTCATGTTCGCATCGTACAAGTTCTTTAGAACCCAATCTACGTGCCTGATATGGGAGTTTTCATCTTCCGAAAAAATGATTACGTCGTCAACGTAAACATAGCAGAACTTGCCGATCTGTTCCCGTAGGATGTCGTCCTCTGAAAAATGCTGCCTGCATTTTTGAGGCCGAACGGCAGTCTGCGGAACTCGTATTTCCCCCCATTTACTGAGAAGGAAGTTTTTTCTCTGTCGCGATCTGCGAGTATTATTTGGTGATACCCGGACTTGAGGTCCAGCGTTGAGAAATATTTAGCATTACCTAGGTTGCCTAATATCATGTTTATATTGGGCAAGGGATACTTGTCGGACACGGTTTTTTCGTTTAACTTGCGGAAGTCGATAACTAGTCGCATTTTCCGGTTTCCAAGTTCATCTGTCCCTTTTTTATCCACAACCCATATCGGTTTGTTATAGGGGGATACAGACTTCTAGATTATCCCATTTCTGAGCAGATCGTCAATCTCTTTGTTGACGAAATCCGCTGCCCCCATGGGGTATGGGTATAATTTCGCGTATATGGGCTCCTCACTAACCGTTCTGATGGTAGCTACCACCGATGTGTTGTAAGGTAAAGCCTCATTAGGGTCTGCAATGGCCCTTTTTCTGGTCTTTAGCATTTCTAAAAACGCAGTCCTTGCCAATGGCGGTGCATCTGAGCAATTCACGTTGGTGAAGTTTACATCAGCGCACGTATGGAAATCAATTTGCTCTCCTTCGGTGCCCCATTTTAGGTGGCCGGAAGCTAAGCAGAGTGATGCCCCTGCCTGTTTTAATAGGTCAAGGCCGATTATTCCATCAAATGTATTCAAGTCTGGTAGTATGAAAAAGGTAGCCTTAATGTTAAATATCGAGACAAAACATTTATTTGTGATAGTCGTACCCCCATGGATTGAATGAATGGTGAATGGGGAGTCTACTGGGCGAACGCCTTTCAATCCTTTGTGAGGTCGGATGAAGTTTTTTGACGCGCCCGTGTCGATGAGGAATCTCATATCAGTCCCCGCTACTCTTCGTCTGATGACGGGTAGCAGGGATCTTCCCCTAAAAAATTTATTACATCTGAGTCGTACTCTAAGATGGCGTCATCATCGATTTTGGCCGCTGCACTGGAGGCTGCGGTGGTGTATTCTTCCTCAGTTTCGCCCGCGCTCTGCGTGACGTGGTTGACCCTCTGCCTTTTTTGCGGGCCCGATCGATCGGATGCGGCCGGCTTTCTGTTTTGGTAAGCCGGTGCCTGAGAAGGCTTGAGTATTTTGGAAAACGAAGGGTCAACCTCCATGGGTTCGGCAGTATTTTCAATAGACGAGCCACTGCGTGGGGCAGGGTGAACTTGAACTTTGTGCTGCTTTGTGAAATAGGGATTTTTGGTAGCACCTGTTTGGATATTATTTTGAGGAGGGGTTTGTTGACGCTCTTGCGCCTTTGGATATTGTCTTTTGTCTTTTTCCTCCTGGCTTTTTGCAAAAGAGGCCGCGAAAGAATATCTCTCGTGATTTGCCTCCACCTCCTGAGCCAAAGCAAGTGCTGTTGGCATGTCCTTGGGCTTCGCCGAGAAGAGGACATCTGTGAGGCTGCGTTTTAATCCCGAGATGAATACTCGAAGGGCATCATCCCGGAATTTTACGCACAGGACTTCGGCCGCCGAAGCGTCGTGCGACATGGTGGCCTTGTTTGTGAGGAGGGTCAGTTTCTTTTCAACCTCATCGTAATACTGTAACAGTGAGAGATTTCCCTGCCTTAGGGTGCCCATTTCCTGTTCTATGACATGCATTGGGCGCTTATCGCTATAGGTAAAATCGAGACGACTTATAATCGCATCGAAGTTGAGTACTGTCCCGAAGGACGATAATACCGCATCAGCGGGTCCCCTAACCTTGCTTCTAATGATTATTACCGCCTGGTAATGGCGAGAGCTGCCATCGAATCGCCTAAAAATGTGATAGGCCGCTACGGCCGCCTGCCGCCAGGAGACATATGCCTCCGTGCTCCCGAAAATTCGGGCAAGCATTTTACAGCATCTAGAGGTTCATTACATTGAACAGTGTCTACTATCTCTATGGCTTTATATGTTACTATCTGAGGGGTCTGGGCTGAAGCTGGCTGGACGTTGATTGCCGTTACTCGCCTGGCCAATTCCTCAATTTGTTGCATAAGCGCTTGCTCCCTCGCTTGGCTTTGAGAGGTCTGTTCTGCAAGGGCATTTGCAACGACGGCCTGTATAACACCTCGGAGCTGATCGGCATCCATTTCTGTAGGGGGGGCTGGGGGTCTGAGTATTGGAGTTGAATTGTGGATCCGCCCTTCACTCTCAGACTCTGAGTCGCTGGAGTCTTGTCTATTGTTTCTATATTCGAGAAACGGATTACTCATGTGCAGCTGTATTTAACCGCACAGAAATTCGCGCGCGTAAGCAAAGCTCTACACACACAAAGACACAAAGACGAAGACAAAAAACCTGGGGATCGTATTTCCTTGCGATAAGTGGAGCGACAAAATTTAATGCCTGTTTTATATATTTTATAAAGAGGTCCGAATTTACAAAATTTTGTGGAAGACGTAAAAAATTTTTTTTGGCCGAAGGGCCCACTTACATTTTTCGTTAACTTCCACTAATGTAATTTTCCCGGTAGTTGAGCGCCAATTATAAAGTCATATAGTTGTAGTACTCGTATTGGTACTTGCTGCCTCCCGCGCAGCAGTCGTGTTAGAATAACAAATCCAACTGAAGTTGATGGCCGGTTGGCCGACGATCTTCAAATGATGATTTATAACGATTACGTTGGAAGGTTGACTTCCCTTCATAACCCGCTGGCCTAGAGACTCAGTCAGGGTATATTAGTAATAAGTCGATAACGGCGGATTGCCGGAGTTAAGTTCATGAGCCAAGTGCTCTTTATTTCAATGAATGTAAAACAGAACTGAACTTAAGGGCTAAACTTAAAGCTGAGCAAGTGTAACTTTTTAAGGAAGAAAATCGTCACCCAGGAAGGAGTCAAACCAAACCCACTTAAAGTTCAAGCCATCAAGGACTTCCCCCCAAAGACAACTAGGGAAACTAAGTCATGTTCTTAGGGTATTACAGGAAATTAATAAAGGACTTTGCGAAAATAACTAAAGCCATAACGAGACAGTTAATAGGAAAGAAGTTAATAATAATATATGAGGAATTTAAACAAGCAGTCGAAACGTCGAGAGATCTTCTTTGTAATGATCCAATACTCATATACTCAGCCCCAGACACTAATGACAGACCCATATCCTTTGCTAGCAGGACACTATCGTACACGGAAATCCGCTATTCTACGATAGAGAAAGAAATGCTAGCTATCATTTGGTATGTAGGTCACTTCAGACCGTACCTCTTCGGGCGTAGATTCAAAGTAGTCACGGACCATAAGCCATTAATCTGGCTAGAAAATCTGAAAGACCAGAATCCAAAACTACTTCTATGGAAAACAATACTGGCCGCTTACGACTACGAAGTCGTATACAATAAAGGGTCGCAAAACGTAGTCGCTGACGCACTCAGCAGAATTGAGCCAATCTTAAATATAAACGATGACCCATACGTTATAACAATCGCTTCACAACCACTAAATCACTTCAATAATCAAATAATATTCCGAACCGGATCAACATCGTCAAGACCTGTAGAAAAACCATTTGCCCATAAAATAAGACACATAATAACAGAACCCATGCATACTTTCGACTCCTTTACAAACACCCTTCAAACAATCCTGAAACCGAATAAAACATTCGCAATATTTGCATCAGACGATATTTTCAAAATAATAGAAGAATCCTATAATAACTATTTTTTTGAAAATGACTTAAGGCATTTTTCCACTATGCGGTTTTTTTCGGTATTTTTCGGTATTTTCGATTGGCAACACGATAGGCGGACGTGAGGTGTTTCCATTGGCAAACGCGTCTGAAAACAGCTGTTCTGCTATTGTCATTTGCGAGCTGAAGTAAACAATGGATTTAAATAATTTGTTATATGTGGAGACATTGCAGCAATGATGAAAGCAGTTACCACATCCCACGTTATGCCGCTTGAGCATCTGCTGCAGAAGGCGTTCATAAACATATATCGATCTGAACAGGCATTAAAATAATTCTCTGACACGACCCGCGACAGTAGTAGCTGCAGCTTCTGCGGCGGCACGTCAGTGAACAGAATCCGAGCACGGGCTGAAACGCCTACCTTTTTCAGCTGTCGCCTCTCAACGTGTGTCACTTGAATACGGAATGGCCCTCTATGGTCGAAGCAGATTTTGTACCTGCGTTCAAATGCGACCAGGAGGTCGCCTTGATGGACGAATGGCGGGCGCACGTGATCAAGAAGCAGATGTCAAGATCATGGAGCCGGGGAAGAAGGCCCATGTGCCTGCGCTGCAACGACCAACGAGCCACTCCATTGGATAAAAGTACTGCTACTACCCTTTATGCGCTTGGATCATCCTCAAAATACTGAACTATTGTCAGATCATTTGGCATATCAAATACACGAAATAAAGTCCAATAAAAATCTTTAAATAATTCAATATCAACAATAAATGTTTTTAATTTACCCGCTTCTTATCGACTTCTTATCAGTTTCAGGCACAGAAAAATTATCATGCCTGGTTAATATTGCTGAAAAATACCAAAAATTTGACTTCGCAGCCCTGTAACGCGACAATTTTCCACCCTCCACCCCTCGCCTACAAGTTTTGTATGGGATTTGGGCGCGTTCAACGGAAAACGGATTCAAACGCGACGCGTCCATAATGAGCAGAGGGCAGAGAGACAAAGACGTCACATTGGTAACAACAAAAGGTCAAAAGTTACACAAACAAAAAATTAGAAAAACAGTTAAGAAATTTTCAGACATTGGATCACCAGCAACAAATACTAACACCGACACATAATTTTCGACGTAATTCGACCTATAGTTCTAGAATCCTTTTAATAATCGCCCAACCCTGGAAGTATAATTTGAAGTCCTACGAAACAAAATCAAACAAGTAGAAGTCAAACAATGTACACAACGTAGTTGCTAGCCTCAGTAAACTAAACATTATCCCAAAATTGTTATTCAATAAGGAACAAATACAACATAAAAGAGATAATATGTAAAGAAAAAGTGACGCTAGAATTAGATAAAAACATTTTTTTTAAATCATATACATTCATATACCTTCAACACGACACTCATGTTTAACATTAAGATACACATTTTTGAAACAAATTGTTAAATTCAAAATATCGTCGGAGCTCGTGGCGTACACCAACAACACTTCGCCTAGCCGCCTTTCTCCGATCCGGCCATTACCCCTTTATGGCCTTCACTTCGGCCTGGGGGGAGGAGTTAATATGCCCCACTCAGCGGCCACAGGGAAACAACACAGAAGCGACAACTACAAGCCTAGCCCTGATGGACAACAATAAGGATTGCCAACATGCAAAAACTCGGGTACACTCATATTGTACATTGGACTCGTACACACTTTTTTATACTAAACAGGCGTTCTTATTTGGTACTCCACGCAACACAGTCGTTTGTTTCGCAAGCTTTATTCCAGCATTTTCTAAAGTAATACTCGCATATGAGTCACAGGACTGTAACTAGCGCACGCCCTTTCGTAGCTAAGTATGCAGATATGCTTTTATACGTCTATACTAACATTATTTAATGCCCATGGGCCTGCACCTTTTAAAAATGTTCATTTTGTTGTCCAGTATTATATTATGTGGGACAATGAGTCTGAGCAACCATGTTATGGGCTGCAAAAATTTTAAAAATAAACATGTTTAAAATTAAAAAAATTTCAGAGGACCGCGTGCCTGGGGTAAAGAGGAGTAGCAGATGCCGATACTAGAGATGGCCAGGGAGGTGGAATTGGTTCCGGAGTCGAGCTGGTTCATAGCGGAAATGGTAGAATACTGGGCTCAAGATAGGTTTAAATTTAGGAAAACTCTCGAAGGGGGATTTCAACTAAGTACAAATGTCGTTAAATTTTCTGATCTTATTGCGGAAAAATACAATAAAAAACATAAGACAATAGTTTAAAACATATTTGCGATTTTATAACATAACATGACTAGGGGCAAGCCTAACCTCCTGTACCCCACACTCCGCTCTTTCTTACGCCTCTGTCTAGCCAATAATAATATGACAAATTTATAATCAAAACCAAATGTGTGCTGTTTTGGTCATATGAACTTTATAGGAGTATACAGTACACTTTAAAATAATATTAGTTTTATTTACGACTTGCTCAACATATCAGAGTCTTCGTTCCAAACATTGATGTTCTCGTTCACAGAATAGCTTAAATTTTTGACCACACATAGCAACCAGTTTGCGAATGCTTTTCCTCTCATAACGAACTACAAATTATTCAACAATAGCCAAAAAACAATGAGCATCGATTTGATTAGTTCTCGCAGTCATCGTTACAATTTTCAAAGCCAAGAGGAAGAATAAACATCGCTTAACTATCGCATAAAAGAGCTCGTCCAAGTCCGTCAAATTTGGATGGCGGACTAACTGGGAAATTTTCGGAACGGCAAATCCTTATGGAACATCCGTTCAACGGAAGGTGGATGGCTCTGTGGGTATACGCTATAATTGAGCCGACTACAAGAAAGGCGATTTGGAGCAACTTACAAGCTAAGAAAAAGTAGACATGTCATCAAAATTTCAAAGTAAGTGCCGTTTTCTCGTCCGTTTGTTAAATTTAAAGTAGGGTTAAAACAATGATTTCCCATACGATTTCAAGGTTTTAACCCTACTTTAAATTTAACAAACGGACGAGAAGACGGCCCTTAGAGTGGCTCTTTAGAAATCCAGCCGGCTGCATTAAAAATTTGAGCATTAAGCGCCATCAGCTAAAGCATTACGAACCAATTTATTGGACAATGGTCGCTCGCAAGATTTTTGGATTATTTTCTGAAGGGAAATTTCATGCCCAACGCGTTTCTCTTACTAAATAATTTGTTGGTCTTCAATCTTCGTGTAGGATTAAACATGGTCTTTGTGAAAAAAACCGCAAGACGGCCCTCACAATTGTATATTTTGTAGACATGTAGGATTTTTGTAGCCATGTAGGGATATTTTGTAGCCATGTAACCTCAGGAAGAGATATAGCCAACGCACCCAACACCGCCAAACCATTGAACGCCTGAGCGCAACCAACACGCTCTCGCTCTCTTCTTCGAACCATTCCAACACGCTCACATTCATCTCAACGCACCGATGTTTTCGAGCAAGGGGAAATAATTTTGCCTGCAAAATGCCGAAGCGCCAGCGCAGCGGCAGCGACGCCGACGCAATGCAAAACATAGGGTGCGTGCGGCGATATCAAAGAGAAGCCAAATCAATTACTCTTGAGGCTTCGCGCGTGCCAGATTTAAATCGTGAGACCTTGCAAAAACCCAGCAAACCGCCCCGCCGTGAAAATTCGACAAGTGTGTGAAAAAAACGGGTAATACGATGTCAACCGACAGTGGCGAAGTTGATGGAGTGTACGACCCCGTTCCCGCTTCGGAGGTATTTTGCGGTATTTTCGCTAGTTGGCGCTGAAAGCGCGTAGTTCTTGTTTTATTCGACGCATCTGGTCATGATATACCTTTTTGGAAAGCTCATTTAACGCGCTAACACGTGTTTGATTGATTGTCTTTTAAGTCGTTCGTGAGTTATAGCGTTGCAATCATGGAGCAAAATAAAGAGAAAATACGGCATATTTTACAGTACTACTACGATAAAGGCAAAAATGCATCTCAAGCCGCCAATAAAATTTGTGCAGTTTATGGACACGATACAGTTTCCATTTCCACCGCACAATGATGGTTTCGACGTTTTCGTTCTGGTGCAGTGGTGGTCAAAAAAGGAAGGCCTGTCGTAGAAAATTGCGATAAAACCGGCATAGTAATAGCCGTAGCATCGGTCAAGAGCTTGGCTTAAGTCATCAAGCCGTTATAAACCATTTGAAGAAGCTTTGAGTCACTTAAAAGCTCGATGTAAAAAAAGAAAAAAATAATATAATAAAAATACCGTAGGACTTTTTTGACAACCCAATATATACTTAAAAAGGTCGGAAACGTCTCCTTCACTGCATGGCAAACTTCTGGCTGAAATCATTATACCCTCTGCAAGGGTATAAAGAAAGAAAATGAGTGAGTAGAACTTTATAATGGGGTAGGGTGACGAATAACCGACCCAGTGTCCAGTGCCAGGGGAGTTGAGCAAAGAGATCTATCAGCTCAAGGATGGGGGTGTTTTCCGCGGCCATCAACAGCAGATTTGCAGTCCTTGCTTCTTTTTTTTTTGATAATTTCAAGTCTGACAAGAAAAATATATTTACTGTATACGTGGCCATACTCACACTTGAGAAGTCCGAAAGCTAGCCGGAATCCAACATTTGGATACCCGAAAATAGAGTCGAGACATAACAAAGTGACGCCCAAGTAAAGCATAATAAATATACCGGAAAACGAGTGGTGGTCCTGGAAAAATGGTACACAAAGCAAGTAAAACTAACAGACGAGAGAAGCAGCCACGAAGGATGAACGCTGATATGGCCACGATCGGGACTCCGACAGGAGACAGATATATCCTGGTTCGACGATGCCCATCAAGTGCGTCGGAAGAAGAAGTCCAGGAAAAACTGTAATGACAACGAAAAATCAGCAAAAGCTAATAGGGGATCAGGTTCAATGGCTTGAAACGTCCAACGGTCGTGGTCCTTGTGGGAAATGTTGCTGAATGGAACACACATGTTGACCGGCCAAAGAAGATGAAAGCTGCTGAGAAAGAAAATAAAACTAAAGGATTAGGAATAAGAAAGTACAGTGGGCTGGGAAAAACTTTCGTCGCTCACCCTACCTAGCAGGCCAAGAGAAAAACAGAAAAAAAGAAGGCGAAAGAGACAGGCAGACATTTAATAGAAAAATTAGAAAAATTGTAGAGTTTTTTTTGAACCGAGGATCCCAAGTAATGACTCCGGCAGCTACACGTTCCCAAGCCAAGAGCTGAAGGATATCACTCCTCCCCAGGGGTTTATGACGGATGGCAGCACAGCCTTTGAGATCAGCCACCAGCAGGATATGACGGGAGCAGTGGGGGGCGTGGAAGGAAATACTAGCGACGGCGTTTCCCACGCCGACCAACACAATCTCACTAGCGATTAGGAAGGGAAGTGTGCATTTGGGTAAAGAGATAGAGTCAGCCATTAATTTAGCTCTATTACAAGCTCATGAAACATACCGTAAAACGGCGTCCATTGAGGACTCTGCTTTCCAGAAACAAATGCAACAGGATATGATGAATTTTATGAGGGAAATTAATCAGATCGTTCGCCCTACCGTGAAGGCACAGGCAGACACTCAAGAGCCTCCTCCTAGACCATCGATGGAAGCGGCAATGCCTAATTCAGCGCAGCAGTTAGCTGACGGCAGACTCTGGAAAGAGCAACAGAAGGTATGGGCGGGTTGGCAGCCGGAGTTCCAGGCCCGGAGTTCCAGCTGCCGGAAGAGCGGATGGGAATCCAAGTGGCGGGCATAGGGACTATAAGCGCAAGATCAGCCATCCCAGAAAGTGGGGTATATCATTCGATGGCGGACCTAGGGGAATGCCAATTGGTGAATTTATATTCCGGATTGAGAATTTACAGATGGCTTACCAGGTCACGTGGCAAGAGGTCCTCTTAACAGGCTTATGCAGTTTTTCTACTGGCCTAAAATGGCAATCCAGGTGAAAAACTATATCAAAGACTGCAACATCTGCAAGGACACCAAACATACAACCCAGATTACCAGGCCAAAAATGGGCCAACAAACAATCATTTCACGACCCATGCAGCAGCTGTATATGGATTTCCTTGGTAAATACCCACGGTCAAAAAGAGGCAACTGCTAAATATTGGTGGTGCTGGATCATCTGAGGAAGTTTGTTTGCCTAAAGGCGATGCCAAAAGAAACAGCAGACGCATTCGTAAGGCATCTAGAGTCAGAAACATGGCACGAGTTTGGAGTTTCAGAGATAATACAGAACCAATCCGTACTTGCAGCCATTAAGCTCCATGTAGGGGAAGACAATAGCTTACATAGTTAATAGCCCGGCTAACTCCTTTCAAGCGGCAGGACTAATATATCTCAGGGCGTGGGCGTGGCCTGCTTTGGGCTACTGGCAGCCTCAATTGTACTCCTGTCCCGTTGACAAGTTCGACTGCGTTCCTGGGGTAGAGAGTAGTAGCAGATGCCGATATTAGAGATGGCCTGGGAGGTGGAACTGGTTCCGGAGTCGTGCTGGTTCATACCAGAGCTGCTTAGATAGTGGGCACAATATAGGTTTATATTTCGGAAAACTATCTCTCGAATGTCTAATTGAGACGACTACAAGAAGAGCAAAAGTAGGGCGAATCAGAGCAACCTAGAAGCTGAGAAAAAGTAAAATTTACTGTTTCGTCCCGCTTCAGAGAAATTTATAAGATTTTACCCACACGAACATTTTCTATTGTAGCGCGCCATAAAAGTAAATTTTAGAAAGTGATTTTATATTTTCGAATATAAAATTATTTTTCGTCACAAATGTTTGTATGTTGAAGGTGCGGTCGTCACTATTTTTTTACCTCGTTAAGAGGTGTTTTTATTTGATATCAGAAGTTTTTGTTTGTTTACTTTTGCTCTCATAGGAGCTAATATATACATTTAAATTTAAATTGTTCAACCATAATTTTTAAACTATTGGATTTAAACGAATTAAGTTAAAGTATTTCAAAATACTTTTAAACGAGGTATAGCACATGTCTGTAGCTTTAGTAGTTCAGAAGTTACGAACTTACGAAATTTACCTATTATTAACTTTTTTCCGGCTTAAGTAGCGGGTTTTTCCAAAAGTCGGATCTGCTAAAAACAATTTAAATGATTCCATGACCCTAAAATACAGTTCGGATACCCTCACACAAAATTCAATACTCAGGGTTCGAGCTGGCAAAGTGGCTATTTTCGTTTCTAAATAACTTTTAAACGTGACTTTTACAGTAATGTGTTATATACCAAAATTTAAGAAATCTCAAGGGCTATATAGTTTAAAGTTTTGAAGAAAATCTTTAAAGCAGTTTTTGGCAAAAATAAAAAAAAAACTAAAAATAACCTTAAACAAAAACAAGAGAGAACGCTATAGTCGGGTTGGTGTCCCGACTATCTAATACCCGTCACTCAGCTAAAGGGAGTGCGAACGCTGTACTCGGGTTGGTGTCCCGACTATCTATTGGGGCTAAAGGGAGTGCGAGGGAGATAGATATATAAACAATTTTGATTGCGTATAACTTTTTAATGAATGGTCCGATTTGAAAAATGTCTTCTACATTTCGATAGGTATTAATAAACACTATAAAATTGCATTTATATATTTTTAAAATCTTAAAAGATGTGGCCTCCAGACACATTTGAAAATCGTTTATGGCGATTGTGGGCGTTAGGGGGGGCGTGGCACCTCGATGAAACAAACTTGCGCTGCGTAGGAAGCCCAAGAATATGTGTGTGAAATCTCAACCTTCTAGCTTTTATAGTTTCCGAGATCTCAGCGTTCATACAGACAGACAGACGGACAGACAGACGGACAGACGGACATGGCTAGATCGACTCGGCTAGTGATCCTGATCAAGAATATATATACTTTATGGGGTCGGAAACGCTTCCTTCTAGCTGTTACATACTTTTGCACGAATACAATATACCCTTTTACTCTACGAGTAACGGGTATAAATAGTTTTGTGCATAACTTTTTAGATATGGCATATACATAAAACTTGTTAAGAAGGCGTTTACTGTACTTCAAAATACCTTTAATATGAGGTAAAGCACCAGTCTTAGCTTAAGTATTTCGCAAGTTATAGGCTTACGAAATTTAGCCATTTATAGCTGTTTTCCCGCTAAACTAGCAAGTTTTTCCAAAAGTGGTTGAACTAATGTTTCTGTAATGTATCGAGCTGTTTAACACCATTTAAAATTTCCAGGACTTTAAACCAACGTTTTGGGACAGACTGATAAACTGACAAGCTGACAAACTGACAAAAGAATTCCATTTTCATTTTGGGAAGAAGAAGAAAATCTTCTTTTGGTCATAACTTTTGAACGGAGCATCGGATTTTATCATATGACCCCTCATTCGTCGGGTATTCAATAGAAACAGAACTAAAACGTTGCGAGGGGGCATTTATCTCTACCGGCCCCAACAGCTTCAAGTTTCAACATTTTAACTTTTTCACTTTCACCGCTCTCTCTCCCAAGCCAATTGATTTTCTTTAAGTCTTGGTATGCAATCCTTTTAGTTTTTGCGATACCTTTCGATTGGTGTATTACGATCTGACTATCACAACAGATTTTCATTTCTTCCTGTATGTATAGTAGTCGCCTTCGCACACTTTCCTAGTGCGCTTCGTCACTACGTGGACTGCCGTCCACAGTGATATAGAAGTTAAAGTAGTTTTGAGTTTGTAGCTTCAAGGGACAAATTTAAAATTTGACAGTTAAATCGGGAAAAAAGTAAGGAGAATAAACCGGAAATTTGCAATACCTCCCCGCCAAATTTTTTTTAATGAATTTTTAAGTAAGTTAAGTCCCAATTGCAAACTACCCGTTAAACCAACAACAAATATCTACATCTACATATGTTGGATCACTTTATTAATAGAATACTGTATAATCCTAATGTCTACACATGTACAGCTGTAAGCCCTCTAATAACTCTCCGCTCTGATCAGCTTAACGAGCGTTCAGTAATAAAAGCAGTAGCATATCATCTTTGAAAGAGAACAGTCGATTTGGTCTTGAGTTTTCGGTTGTTCGATCAATTTATACTTACTCCATACTCTGATTTTAATGAGTTAAAATTATAGAAAACGCTCTATAATTCACCGCTCATTTTGGCGCCCAACGTGGGGCAGTGTTTGCAAATTTAAAAGTTATAAACAATTGAACAATTCCTAATTTATCGTCAAGAAAATTCATGACCGGTGTAGACGCTCATTTTCTCATTTCTTCGTTTCGTCGTCACGCCGAGGCTGTAAGTGCAGTCAGCTCTACCCTCGTCGCATCGCAAAGCTCTCCACAAGAGCATCCAACTCAGTTACAGTTAGCCCATTCCTTTGCTGCTCGCCTTTCATCGCCGCTGTTGCCAGACTTCAGCTTGCTCTCGCTCTCATTGCTGCTGAAACTTCAGTTTTGCTGCTCGCCTTTCTTCGCCGCTGTTGCCAGACTTCAGCTCGCTCTCGCTCTCGTCGCTGTTGAAACTTAAGTTTTGCTGCTCGCCTTTCGTCGCCGCTGTTCCCAGACTTCAGCTCGCTCTCGCTCTCGTCGCTGCTGAAACTTCTGTTTTGCTGCTCGCCTTTCGTCGCCGCTGTTGCCAGACTTCAGTCGGCTTCTACGTTGATCGCATTCGCACACATTTTTCGCACTAATTTCGCACAAGGATCGCTGCCCACCGCACTTCGTAAATTAATCGCCGTTTAGTATTGCTTTACATATTCTCTACGATGTCAACTATTGAGCAATGCAAACGCCAACATTACCAACATTAAAGGAATATAACTTGCATTAAAACCCTCGTAACAACAAGCGCTGGCGAAGACACCGGACTTTCCAGCGCCCTACTGCGATGCTGGCTGGGAATTCTGGAGTCTTACTTCACGCAAGCAATGGCAGTCCAATCTGAGATTGAGACTTTGGATCTTAGCGACAGCGGTCGCGGAGAATTGGAGGACAGTTATGGTCCCTTGGTACCGGCTCAAATATTGACCAGGCCATGTTGATCCACATCATGATTGACAAATGCGATCAGCACACCCGCAATAAATGGAACGAGTCGTTGGATTTCAAAAATCTGCCAAACTGGAATCAGTGTTCGAAGCTGCTGGAACGCCATTGTCAATATCTTCAATCAAGCAACCACACGTCACAAGGACCAAGCAAGCCATCTCGAAATATGTCGTATGGCCATAAATCATCGTTCGCAATCACTCAATCTGCATGTGCGCTATGCTCGTCAGCTGGCCACAAACTGTTTGGATGCCCAACATTTAAATCGATGACAACACCTGATCGGTTTAAAACAGTTAAAAAATTCAACTTATGCCTCAATTGTCTCGGCAGTGGTCATCGAATCGCTCAATGCTCATCAAGGAGTCGTTGCCGCAGCTGCAATCAAGATCATCACACAATGTTGCATCATGACAAGGACATTCCGGCCATAGAAGGGCGACCTGACAGCCGCGCAAACTATCCAGTACAGCCAAGTGATCCGATAATGTTCTCTCATCTGCACACTCGACCAGGACAAGTTATCCTAGCCACGGCCGTGGTTCTGGTCAAAGACGCATCAGGAACATACAGGCCTGGCAGAGCATTGCTTGATGCATGTTCTCAGGTGAATCTCATCAACGAGGAGTTCGCCCAAAAACTTCTTCTTCGGCATGAAAAATTCAACATGGGAATCAGCAGCGTTGGATACTCGTTAACGAATATAAAGTACTTGGCCACAACAACCATCCAATCGCGTATCACAGATTGTCACTTCTCACTTGAATTCTGTGTCATCAGCCACATCTCGTATCAGCCAGACTCTGAGATTGACATCTCTTCTTGGAATTTGCCCACCAACACACCTTTGGCAGATGATAGATTCCATGAATCTCGGCACATCGATCTTTTACTTGGCGCTGAAGTCTTCTACCATTCGCTTGCCGTTGGTCAAATAAAGCTTGCACTTCACTTGCCAATACTCCAAAAAACATTATTCGGCTGTGTCATCGCCGGTCGATGTTAACAACAGCAGCAGAAAGTTTCGGACTGCTTTATGTGAAGCACAGTCTCCATTGAAAACCACTTGCAGAAGCTTTGGGAGCTAGAATCCGTCACTGCCTCACCGGAGAGTCTACATCGACATCACCAAATCTATTAGGCGCCCTATACGCCGCATGCTGAACTTCCCTGAGTTGAGATCCCAATATGTCTCATTCATGCAGGAATATCAGGCGCTAGGTCACATGTCATTGGTTACCAATCCAGCCCTTCATGAGTCGCATAACTATTTATATACCCCACCATCGAGCACATCTACAAAATTGCGAGAAGTTTTCGACGCCTTCTGCACAACAACGTTGCAACTGTCTCTTAATGACCTACTGTTTGTGGGTCCCACTGTGCAAACGGATTTTTATCTGCAGCTTCTCAAATTCAGACTGTTTCAATATGCCATGACAGCTGACGTGACAAAAATGTACACGCAAGTGCTCGTCGATCAAAGCTTTCGAAAATATCAATACATATTTTGGCGAGACTCCCCAGATGCAGAACTGCAGACGCTCCAGCTGAATACCGTCACTTACGGAACAGCCGCTGCATCGTACCTAGCAGTGCGCAGTTTACACTATTTGGCTGACAAGTACAAGGAGGAATTCCCGACCGGCGCATCGGTTATCAAAACATCGTTTTATGTGGACGATCTGCTTTGCGGAGCAGACGACATAGACACCTTGCAACTCATCAAACAAGAAGTCATCGAAGTTTTTCAAAAGGGGAACTTTCCGTTGACCAAGTGGCACTCAAACCACCCTGAGTTCACTGATTACCAGCCCACGAAGAGACTCCACATCTGTGAGGACAGCGTTACAAGCACACTCGGTGTCATCTGGAATCAACTGGATGATGCGTTTCTCTTCACCTTTGCTTCAAAACAACCAACCTTGCCAGCTACAAAGAGATCCATCTTATTCATCGCATCATCACTCTTTGACCCCCTTGGTCTTTTGTCACCGATAATTATCGTGGCGAAAATGATTCTTCAGGAACTGTAGATGCTTAATCTTAATTTGGACGAATCGGTTCCTCAATCCTTACATGATGCATGGACCGACTACTTGGAATCCTTGAACATGTTGCCAACTCTTCAAGTACTTCGGTATTGCCTGCAAAATGCCAATAGCAACATTCAACTGCATGGATTTTGCGATGCGTCCATCAGGGCGTACGAATGTTGTGTGTACGTGCGAACTGAGGGACCAATTACCATCACAGTTCGGTTGTGGACATCAAAGTCTAGAGTAGCCCCTGCCAAGAAACAATCGCTTCCGAAACTGGAACTGTGTGCCACACACTTACTCGCTCAACTATTCAACAAAGTCAAAGGATTGTTTGGAGAAAGACTCATACAGTCTTACCTCTGGTCAGACTCACAAATAGTACTCCATTGGCTCCAGCAGCATTCCGTTACGCTCTCAACCTTCGTTGGAAATCGCGTGACTGAAATCCAGAGTTTAACATCTGCCGCCAAATGGAGATTCGTGCCCACCCAATGCAACCCAACCGATATTGTCTCTCGCGGTTGCACTGTCACCGAACTGGACGCATCAATTTGGTTCACCGGTCCTCCGTTTTTTGCATGAAGGCATTTTAAAGTGGCCTGTGGAAAAAATGCTGCCATCGATTTGGACATCGTTAACTGCGAGAAACGAAAACACATGTTTGCAACCTCAACTACAACCAACTATCTGCTGGCGTCACTCGAATGGCACAGCTCATATACTGTTTGTCTACCCATGTCGCTTGGATGTTTCGATTCATACACATCGTTCGGAAATCATCGAAGTTCAAAGGTGCAACCCTCTGTCCGAAAGAATTAGAACACGCATCAAACTGCATAACTTGGAATCTTCAACGCCACTCGTTTCCGGAAGAACTTCGATACCTCAGGGAAAACCAAGTACTTAAAGGTCCATTAAGGTTTCTTTCTCCTTTTATAGATACCGCTACTGGTTTCGAACTCATAAAGGTTGGAGGACGACTCGACTATTCCGATCTTCCTGAGAGTGAGAAGCAACCACTACTACTTCCCAGTAAATCATCAATTGTAATCAAATATGTCCGCCACCTTCACACTCGAAACTTCCATGCCGGACCAAAGGCGCTGATGGCGCTCCTTCGTCTGAATTTCTGGATCATCAACGCAAGGAATTTAGCGCGCCGTATTGTTCGAGCCTGTACCCACTGCATTCGATATCGACCCGTACTACTGCAGCAAGTAATGGGTCAATTACCTAAAGCAAGGTTGGCAATCAGTAAACCCTTCAGCAAATGCGTTGTAGATTTCTGCGGACCTATACACACTTATCTTCGAATACGCGGAAAGCCTCCATCAAAAAGCTATCTCGCCGTGTTCATATGCACAGAAGCATTTCTGTCGGCTCTGAAGAGATTCTCTGGACGCCGCGGTCTTCCCACAGATATTTACTGTGACAACGCGACCAATTTCATTGGCGCCTCTAATCAGCTGCAAGACCTAAGGAAATTCCTTTTCAATGAGAAGACTCAAAGCGCAATTCAACAATTTTGCGCGGCTGACTTCATCAGCTTTCACTTCAGCCCTGGGTCCGCATTTTGGTTGGCTCTGGGAAGCGGCAGTGAAGAGCGCAAAGGGCCCACTCAACAGAACTCTTGTAAACACCAAGTTTACGTACGAGGAGCTCTCAACAGTCGTGGTTGAGATAGAAGCCATCCTCAACTCACGCCAGTAGTATGTTAATGAGAGTTCTGAATCGTATTTAATGAGAGTTCTGGATCTAAAGTGGAGGAGGAGGTAATTAATTATGCTAATTAGGGTAATAAATCAGGGCAAGGTGACAGGTGTGGGGTAATTAAAGTTAATGGGTGCGTGACGAGTGATCGTAAATTAGGGTGATAAGTTGACAGGAGTCCGTAAATTGATTTTTAAAATCCGATTCAGAAATCCGGGATTCTGATTAAGTGGTTGACGGGATCGAACGTGGGAGAAGTTAGAAAAAAAGGTGAAACGAGGGGAGGGAATCTAGTTAAGCGGGTGAGAAGTTACTGGGGTGTGACGGGTGTCCTTTGCTTATCTAGGATAATCTAATTAAACGGGGAGAAGTTAGTGGGGTGTGACAGGTGATCATAGCGTCATATTTAGTGGATACGAGGGAATCGTATTAAGCGGGGGAGAAGTTACTGGGGTGAGACGGTGTCCCTTAATAGATTAAGAAAATGGGGTGAAACGAGGGGAAGAAAGTGTGGTGTGACGATCATTTAATAACCATAACCTCTAAATGTCACGGGTTCTTGACACGTGGCTACTTGATATGGGACCCCTTAGCTTGCCACTGAGAAGCAAACATCCACCCCGAACAAACGAATACTCAAAGGAAACAGCTGAAAGCAAACACCCACCCAAAACAAAGAATATGTAAATTTAAATTTAGGTCATGAATTTAGGTCATGTTTATTTGAAATTTTGTAACAGGCTTTTCTTATACACTAAATATGAAGACATTAGTTTTAAGGGAAACCGATATGCTAATACGGTGTGATCAGAGTGTCAAAGCACTAGAAAATGTCACGGGCTGTTTACGTCACAGGCTGTTTACACGTTCACATGTGATCACTTTGGTCACTTAATTAGTATAACTAAGAACAACCTTGAACAGGGGTCCCTTTGCTTGCCACTGAAAACATATTTAGAATTTTTTTTAACTGAAACACCCATCCCCCAAATAAAAGAAGATATAAATTTGAATTTAAAATATATTTTTATTTTATTGTTTTTTTTAATTCCCTTTTACAAATACATATATATAGATTTTTTTCATTATACATATATTTTATTTATAAATTTAAGGATAAGTTTATAATATTTTTTTATTATATCAATAGCTTCAATCCTAAGGTATGGTGCCTGGTGGCATTGACAAGTATCCGGGCCCTCTCTTACATCATCGTCGGCCCAGGGACATGATATCATATGTACGCCATATTTTGATTTTCTCTCACCATCTTCCTCCATGCGTAGAATTTTGGAGAAAATCAACTCCAGGGTCTGCCGATGTTCCTCAAAAGTGGTGTCACCAAATTCTTCGAGGAATTCGGAAATTTGGTTGCAAACCTTGTTGTTTTTGGTATACATTTTTTTGTTACTTGTTATTTGTTATTTGTTATTTGTTATTTGTTATTTGTTATTTGTTATTTGTTATTTGTTATTTGTTATTTGTTATTTGTTATTTGTTATTTGTTATTTGTTATTTGTTATTTGTTATTTGTTATTTGTTATTTGTTATTTGTTATTTGTTATTTGTTATTTGTTATTTGTTATTTGTTATTTGTTATTTGTTATTTGTTATTTGTTATTTGTTATTTGTTATTTGTTATTTGTTATTTGTTATTTGTTATTTGTTATTTGTTATTTGTTATTTGTTATTTGTTATTTGTTATTTGTTATTTGTTATTTGTTATTTGTTATTTGTTATTTGTTATTTGTTATTTGTTATTTGTTATTTGTTATTTGTTATTTGTTATTTGTTATTTGTTATTTGTTATTTGTTATTTGTTATTTGTTATTTGTTATTTGTTATTTGTTATTTGTTATTTGTTATTTGTTATTTGTTATTTGTTATTTGTTATTTGTTATTTGTTATTTGTTATTTGTTATTTGTTATTTGTTATTTGTTATTTGTTATTTGTTATTTGTTATTTGTTATTTGTTATTTGTTATTTGTTATTTGTTATTTGTTATTTGTTATTTGTTATTTGTTATTTGTTATTTGTTATTTGTTATTTGTTATTTGTTATTTGTTATTTGTTATTTGTTATTTGTTATTTGTTATTTGTTATTTGTTATTTGTTATTTGTTATTTGTTATTTGTTATTTGTTATTTGTTATTTGTTATTTGTTATTTGTTATTTGTTATTTGTTATTTGTTATTTGTTATTTGTTATTTGTTATTTGTTATTTGTTATTTGTTATTTGTTATTTGTTATTTGTTATTTGTTCGCCCAAAAACTTCTTCTTCGGCATGAAAAATTCAACATGGGAATCAGCAGCGTTGGATACTCGTTAACGAATATAAAGTACTTGGCCACAACAACCATCCAATCGCGTATCACAGATTGTCACTTCTCACTTGAATTCTGTGTCATCAGCCACATCTCGTATCAGCCAGACTCTGAGATTGACATCTCTTCTTGGAATTTGCCCACCAACACACCTTTGGCAGATGATAGATTCCATGAATCTCGGCACATCGATCTTTTACTTGGCGCTGAAGTCTTCTACCATTCGCTTGCCGTTGGTCAAATAAAGCTTGCACTTCACTTGCCAATACTCCAAAAAACATTATTCGGCTGTGTCATCGCCGGTCGATGTTAACAACAGCAGCAGAAAGTTTCGGACTGTTTTATGTGAAGCACAGTCTCCATTGAAAACCACTTGCAGAAGCTTTGGGAGCTAGAATCCGTCACTGCCTCACCGGAGAGTCTACATCGACATCACCAAATCTATTAGGCGCCCTATACGCCGCATGCTGAACTTCCCTGAGTTGAGATCCCAATATGTCTCATTCATGCAGGAATATCAGGCGCTAGGTCACATGTCATTGGTTACCAATCCAGCCCTTCATGAGTCGCATAACTATTTATATACCCCACCATCGAGCACATCTACAAAATTGCGAGAAGTTTTCGACGCCTTCTGCACAACAACGTTGCAACTGTCTCTTAATGACCTACTGTTTGTGGGTCCCACTGTGCAAACGGATTTTTATCTGCAGCTTCTCAAATTCAGACTGTTTCAATATGCCATGACAGCTGACGTGACAAAAATGTACACGCAAGTGCTCGTCGATCAAAGCTTTCGAAAATATCAATACATATTTTGGCGAGACTCCCCAGATGCAGAACTGCAGACGCTCCAGCTGAATACCGTCACTTACGGAACAGCCGCTGCATCGTACCTAGCAGTGCGCAGTTTACACTATTTGGCTGACAAGTACAAGGAGGAATTCCCGACCGGCGCATCGGTTATCAAAACATCGTTTTATGTGGACGATCTGCTTTGCGGAGCAGACGACATAGACACCTTGCAACTCATCAAACAAGAAGTCATCGAAGTTTTTCAAAAGGGGAACTTTCCGTTGACCAAGTGGCACTCAAACCACCCTGAGTTCACTGATTACCAGCCCACGAAGAGACTCCACATCTGTGAGGACAGCGTTACAAGCACACTCGGTGTCATCTGGAATCAACTGGATGATGCGTTTCTCTTCACCTTTGCTTCAAAACAACCAACCTTGCCAGCTACAAAGAGATCCATCTTATTCATCGCATCATCACTCTTTGACCCCCTTGGTCTTTTGTCACCGATAATTATCGTGGCGAAAATGATTCTTCAGGAACTGTAGATGCTTAATCTTAATTTGGACGAATCGGTTCCTCAATCCTTACATGATGCATGGACCGACTACTTGGAATCCTTGAACATGTTGCCAACTCTTCAAGTACTTCGGTATTGCCTGCAAAATGCCAATAGCAACATTCAACTGCATGGATTTTGCGATGCGTCCATCAGGGCGTACGAATGTTGTGTGTACGTGCGAACTGAGGGACCAATTACCATCACAGTTCGGTTGTGGACATCAAAGTCTAGAGTAGCCCCTGCCAAGAAACAATCGCTTCCGAAACTGGAACTGTGTGCCACACACTTACTCGCTCAACTATTCAACAAAGTCAAAGGATTGTTTGGAGAAAGACTCATACAGTCTTACCTCTGGTCAGACTCACAAATAGTACTCCATTGGCTCCAGCAGCATTCCGTTACGCTCTCAACCTTCGTTGGAAATCGCGTGACTGAAATCCAGAGTTTAACATCTGCCGCCAAATGGAGATTCGTGCCCACCCAATGCAACCCAACCGATATTGTCTCTCGCGGTTGCACTGTCACCGAACTGGACGCATCAATTTGGTTCACCGGTCCTCCGTTTTTTGCATGAAGGCATTTTAAAGTGGCCTGTGGAAAAAATGCTGCCATAGATTTGGACATCGTTAACTGCGAGAAACGAAAACACATGTTTGCAACCTCAACTACAACCAACTATCTGCTGGCGTCACTCGAATGGCACAGCTCATATACTGTTTGTCTACCCATGTCGCTTGGATGTTTCGATTCATACACATCGTTCGGAAATCATCGAAGTTCAAAGGTGCAACCCTCTGTCCGAAAGAATTAGAACACGCATCAAACTGCATAACTTGGAATCTTCAACGCCACTCGTTTCCGGAAGAACTTCGATACCTCAGGGAAAACCAAGTACTTAAAGGTCCATTAAGGTTTCTTTCTCCTTTTATAGATACCGCTACTGGTTTCGAACTCATAAAGGTTGGAGGACGACTCGACTATTCCGATCTTCCTGAGAGTGAGAAGCAACCACTACTACTTCCCAGTAAATCATCAATTGTAATCAAATATGTCCGCCACCTTCACACTCGAAACTTCCATGCCGGACCAAAGGCGCTGATGGCGCTCCTTCGTCTGAATTTCTGGATCATCAACGCAAGGAATTTAGCGCGCCGTATTGTTCGAGCCTGTACCCACTGCATTCGATATCGACCCGTACTACTGCAGCAAGTAATGGGTCAATTACCTAAAGCAAGGTTGGCAATCAGTAAACCCTTCAGCAAATGCGTTGTAGATTTCTGCGGACCTATACACACTTATCTTCGAATACGCGGAAAGCCTCCATCAAAAAGCTATCTCGCCGTGTTCATATGCACAGAAGCATTTCTGTCGGCTCTGAAGAGATTCTCTGGACGCCGCGGTCTTCCCACAGATATTTACTGTGACAACGCGACCAATTTCATTGGCGCCTCTAATCAGCTGCAAGACCTAAGGAAATTCCTTTTCAATGAGAAGACTCAAAGCGCAATTCAACAATTTTGCGCGGCTGACTTCATCAGCTTTCACTTCAGCCCTGGGTCCGCATTTTGGTTGGCTCTGGGAAGCGGCAGTGAAGAGCGCAAAGGGCCCACTCAACAGAACTCTTGTAAACACCAAGTTTACGTACGAGGAGCTCTCAACAGTCGTGGTTGAGATAGAAGCCATCCTCAACTCACGCCAGTAGTATGTTAATGAGAGTTCTGAATCGTATTTAATGAGAGTTCTGGATCTAAAGTGGAGGGGGAGGTAATTAATTATGCTAATTAGGGTAATAAATCAGGGCAAGGTGACAGGTGTGGGGTAATTAAAGTTAATGGGTGCGTGACGAGTGATCGTAAATTAGGGTGATAAGTTGACAGGAGTCCGTAAATTGATTTTTAAAATCCGATTCAGAAATCCGGGATTCTGATTAAGTGGTTGACGGGATCGAACGTGGGAGAAGTTAGAAAAAAAAGGTGAAACGAGGGGAGGGAATCTAGTTAAGCGGGTGAGAAGTTACTGGGGTGTGACGGGTGTCCTTTGCTTATCTAGGATAATCTAATTAAACGGGGAGAAGTTAGTGGGGTGTGACAGGTGATCATAGCGTCATATTTAGTGGATACGAGGGAATCGTATTAAGCGGGGGAGAAGTTACTGGGGTGAGACGGTGTCCCTTAATAGATTAAGAAAATGGGGTGAAACGAGGGGAAGAAAGTGTGGTGTGACGATCATTTAATAACCATAACCTCTAAATGTCACGGGTTCTTGACACGTGGCTACTTGATATGGGACCCCTTAGCTTGCCACTGAGAAGCAAACATCCACCCCGAACAAACGAATACTCAAAGGAAACAGCTGAAAGCAAACACCCACCCAAAACAAAGAATATGTAAATTTAAATTTAGGTCATGAATTTAGGTCATGTTTATTTGAAATTTTGTAACAGGCTTTTCTTATACACTAAATATGAAGACATTAGTTTTAAGGGAAACCGATATGCTAATACGGTGTGATCAGAGTGTCAAAGCACTAGAAAATGTCACGGGCTGTTTACGTCACAGGCTGTTTACACGTTCACATGTGATCACTTTGGTCACTTAATTAGTATAACTAAGAACAACCTTGAACAGGGGTCCCTTTGCTTGCCACTGAAAACATATTTAGAATTTTTTTTAACTGAAACACCCATCCCCCAAATAAAAGAAGATATAAATTTGAATTTAAAATATATTTTTATTTTATTGTTTTTTTTAATTCCCTTTTACAAATACATATATATAGATTTTTTTCATTATACATATATTTTATTTATAAATTTAAGGATAAGTTTATAATATTTTTTTATTATATCAATAGCTTCAATCCTAAGGTATGGTGCCTGGTGGCATTGACAAGTATCCGGGCCCTCTCTTACATCATCGTCGGCCCAGGGACATGATATCATATGTACGCCATATTTTGATTTTCTCTCACCATCTTCCTCCATGCGTAGAATTTTGGAGAAAATCAACTCCAGGGTCTGCCGATGTTCCTCAAAAGTGGTGTCACCGAATTCTTCGAGGAATTCGGAAATTTGGTTGCAAACCTTGTTGTTTTTGGTATACATTTTTTTGTTATTTGTTATTTGTTATTTGTTATTTGTTATTTGTTATTTGTTATTTGTTATTTGTTATTTGTTATTTGTTATTTGTTATTTGTTATTTGTTATTTGTTATTTGTTATTTGTTATTTGTTATTTGTTATTTGTTATTTGTTATTTGTTATTTGTTATTTGTTATTTGTTATTTGTTATTTGTTATTTGTTATTTGTTATTTGTTATTTGTTATTTGTTATTTGTTATTTGTTATTTGTTATTTGTTATTTGTTATTTGTTATTTGTTATTTGTTATTTGTTATTTGTTATTTGTTATTTGTTATTTGTTATTTGTTATTTGTTATTTGTTATTTGTTATTTGTTATTTGTTATTTGTTATTTGTTATTTGTTATTTGTTATTTGTTATTTGTTATTTGTTATTTGTTATTTGTTATTTGTTATTTGTTATTTGTTATTTGTTATTTGTTATTTGTTATTTGTTATTTGTTATTTGTTATTTGTTATTTGTTATTTGTTATTTGTTATTTGTTATTTGTTATTTGTTATTTGTTATTTGTTATTTGTTATTTGTTATTTGTTATTTGTTATTTGTTATTTGTTATTTGTTATTTGTTATTTGTTATTTGTTATTTGTTATTTGTTATTTGTTATTTGTTATTTGTTATTTGTTATTTGTTATTTGTTATTTGTTATTTGTTATTTGTTATTTGTTATTTGTTATTTGTTATTTGTTATTTGTTATTTGTTATTTGTTATTTGTTATTTGTTATTTGTTATTTGTTATTTGTTATTTGTTATTTGTTATTTGTTATTTGTTATTTGTTATTTGTTATTTGTTATTTGTTATTTGTTATTTGTTATTTGTTATTTGTTATTTGTTATTTGTTATTTGTTATTTGTTATTTGTTATTTGTTATTTGTTATTTGTTATTTGTTATTTGTTATTTGTTATTTGTTATTTGTTATTTGTTATTTGTTATTTGTTATTTGTTATTTGTTGTTTGTTGTTTGTTATTTGTTATTTGTTGTTTGTTGTTTGTTATTTGTTGATTTGTTATTTGTTATTTGTTGTTTTGATGTTTTGTTGATTTTAATGATTTTTGTTTGTTGTTTGTTGCTTAGTTGCTTAGTTGTTTTGTTAATGTTGCTCCTGCTGATATTACTGAAACAGCGGACTTTCAATTCGAGCTGAAGTTCCTTCCCAGTTACTTTTCCCTTTTACCCCCTCTCTAGTCCTAACGAACTCACGTGTACTTATGTACGCAGATGACATTAAGTTGTGGCTGCAATTTAATGATCTCGCACAAAGTTTGGCTTTACAATTCGATCTCAATGCATTTCAAACATGGTGCATGAATAATGCATTTTAATGAGAGTTAATGAGAGTTCTGAATCGTATTTAATGGGGGTTCTGAATCTAAAGTGGAGGGGAGGCAATTAATTATGCTAATTAGGGTAATAAATTAGGTCAAGGTGAGAGGTGTGGGGGTAATTAAAGTTAATGAGTGCGTGACGGGTGATCGTTAATTAGGGTAATAAATTAGGTTAAGGTGACAGGTGACCGTTGCTTATATCCAGAAATCCTGTCCAGAAAACCTATCCAGAAATCCTATCCAGAGTTCTAAGTGGTTACAACAATGTTCACGGGTGCGTGACGAGTGATCGTTAATTAGGGTAATAAGTTGACAGGTTACCGTTGCTTATATCCAGAAATCCTATCCAGAAATCCGGGATCCTAGTTAAGCGGGGTGTGACGGGTGACCGTTACTAAGATCTAGAAAATCGGATGAAACGTGGGGAGGGAACCTAATAAGGCGGGAAGAAGATCCTGGGGTCTGACGGGTGACCGTCACTAAGATGTATAAAATGGGGTGAAAGTGTGACGGGTGTCCGTTAATAGATTTAGAAAATGGGGTGAAAGTGTGACGGGTGTCCGTTACTAAGATCTAGAAAATGGGATGAAACGAGGGGAGGGAATCTAATAAGGCGGGGGAGATGTTAATGGGTGCGTGACGGGTGACCGTTGCTTATATCCAGAAATCCGGGATCCTAGTTAAGCGTGGTGTCCTTTGCTTAGATTAAGAAAGTGTGGTGCTCACACGGTGTGACGGGTGATCATAGCGATATATTTAGGTTATCCTAGTTAATGGGGGGAGAAATTACTGGGGTGTGACGGGTGTCCTTTGCTTAGATTAAGAAAGTGTGGTGCTCACACGGTGCACTATGGGTAATTTGACCACTTTTTTTGGCCAAAACTCATTTTTCAAAAGTCGTCAGAAATTGGTTTTGTCAATCACAATGTATTAGTATAACATCAATGTCAAATGTTATTACCAGAAAAGTTTAACAGTGCGCATCACTGTTAAGTTATCAGCTGTGAAAGTCTGCTAATGCTTCAACGAGATGGCAGCGCTGGTAAATCGCTTATTTTGATTAAAAGTTTAAATTGACAAAAAAAAATAAAATGAAACAATGCAGCGCCGTTTTTGAAATGCAGTTCAATCAGAGGGGCTTGTAACAATTTTTTGTGAGCGTACCGATGTATTTATTGATTGTGGTGTTCCTATACTCTTGGGTAAGATCTAACCTCAAAAAACATTAAAATTGGTATTGAATTTTTTTTTTTAAATGAAGCTACAAAGTGAGTCCAGCTCTTTCCAGCTCTGGAACCTTTTTTATCTTGTAGAGTACTTAATTCTCTTTAAACTCAGTAAGTATAAAAGTGCACTTTTGCGCACTTTCTCTGAAATAAATGTTTTAAGACCTCCATCAAAACATGAATAATTCCCGTATTTTTGTATGGTGAATGACAGTTACGGTGCAATATTTGCAAAAGCGGTATGCAACTATCTTTGTTATTAAATATTAATTATTTAAAAATTATGTTACATCATTGTTCTACGGAAATAACTTTGTTATAAAGGTTTATAGTATTTTTGTTGGAAATTATAATGGTAATAATTATAAAAATAAAATTTCAATAAAAAATACAAAAATTAAAAACTTTTATATATTTTTAAAAATTGAATATGTTATTCTTATTGATATAATTAAAAAAAATATTTTTTTTTTCCTTACGTTTATGAAATAAAAATTTTTTTCCAAAAAAAAAAGGCGGGACCACGCCTATTTTTTCAACAAAAATCCCTGTAAATTTAATATAGTAAAATCAAAAAACAAAATTGTTAAATATTGCGTCGTTTTCAAGTTATTAATTAATGCCACAAAAAGTGGTAAAATTACCCATAGTGCGGTGTGACGGGTGATCATAGCGATATATTTGAGTTATACAGTAGTGTAAAAATGAGAGTTCTGGATACAAAAGCTGGATACAAAAGTGGAAGGGGAGGTAATTAATTATGCTAATTAGGGTAATAAATCAGGACAATGTGACAGGTGTGGGGGTAATTAAAGTTAATGGGTGCGTGACGAGTGATCGTTAATTTGTATCCAGCTTTTGTATCCAGCTTTTGTAACCAGAAATCCGATCCCGAAATTCGGTCCAAAAATCGGGACTCTTATTAAGCGGGAAGAAGTTACTGGGGTGTGACGGGTGATCGTTAATTAGGGTGATAAGTTGCTTATATCTAGGAATTGTATTCAGGAATTCGCCCCCGAATTTCGGTTCAGAAATCGGGACTCTTATTAAGCGGGAAGAAGTTACTGGGGTGTGACGGGTGATCGTTAATTAGGGTGATAAGTTGCTTATATCTAGGAATTGTATTCAGGAATTCGCCCCCGAATTTCGGTTCAGAAATCGGGACTCTATTTAAACGGGGAGAAGTTACTGGGGTGTGACGGGTGTCCTTTGCTTAGATCGAGAAAGTGTGGTGCTCACACGGTGTGACGGGTGATCATAGCGCTATATTTAGGTTTTCCTGGTTAATGGGGGGAAAAATTACTGGGGTGTGACGGGTGTCCTTTGCTTATCTAGATTATCCTAGTTAAACGGGGAGAAATTACTGAGGTGTGGCAGGTGATCATAGCGATATATTTGTATTTTGTATTTGGACGTTGATGCACTATGATCAGTACAAACAAGTGGCCCTTACGACACCAAGCAAAGCTTGTTACGCGCGGAGCCCTAAACCGTTTTGGGCAAGTAAGCGGAATCGCGGACATGGAAAAAATACGATCTAAGAATATTAATAAATAAACTAAACTAAACTAAACAATAGAAGTAGTATGTTTATGAGAGTTCTGGATACAAAAGCTGGATACAAAAGTGGAGGGGGAGGTAATTAATTATGCTAATTAGGGTAATAAATTAGGACAAGGTGACAGGTGTGGGGGTAATTAAAGTTAATGGGTGCGTGACGAGTGATCGTTGATTAGGGTAATAAATTAGGTCAAGGTGACAGGTGACCGTTGTTTATATCCAGAAATCCGATCCAGAAATCGGGACTCTTATTAAGCGGGAAGAAGTTACTGGGGTGTGACGGGTGATCGTAAATTAGGGTGATAAGTTGCTTATATCTAGGAATTGTATTCAGGAATTCGCTCCCCCGAATTTCGTTTAAGAAATCGGGACTCTTATTAAGCGGGAAGAAGTTACTGGGGTGTGACGGGTGATCGTAAATTAGGGTCCACAATAGTTATATCCAGCTTTTGTATCTAGGAAATGGGGTGAAAGAGGGGAGGCATTCTGCTTAAGTGGTTGACGAGTAGGTTGACGGGATCGAACGTGGGAGAAGTTAGAAAAATAGGGTGAAACGAGGGGAGGGAATCTAGTTAAGCGGGTGAGAAGTTACTGGGGTGTGTCAGGTGATCATAGCGATATATTTGGGTTATCCTAGTTAATGGGGGAGAAATTACTGGGGTGTGCCGGGTGTCCTTTGCTTAGATTAAGAAAGTGTGGTGCTCACACGGGTACGTGTTAGAATGTCACGGGCTGTTGTCACGTCCAAAAGAAACAGCTGAAAGCAAGCACCCTTGAAAAGGGATCCCTTTGCTTGCCACTGAGAAACAAACTCCCACCCCAATAACAAAAAGAATATGTAAATTTTAAATTCAAGTATATTTTTTTATTTTAACTTTTGACCTGAAAGAAATAGCTGAAAAAATCACCCATCCCCCAAACAAAAGAATATGTTAATTTTAATTTCAAATATATTTTTATTGTTTTATTTTTTTTTATTTGTAAATTTAAGGTTAAGATTTTTGTATTTGTTAATTAAAGCAATAGCTTTAATTCTAATGTATGGTGCCTGGTGACATTGACATGTATCCGGGCCCTCTCTTACGTCATCGTCGGCCCAGGGACATGTTAGCATATGTACACCATACCTAGTTTCTCTCTCACCGACTCGATCCATCTGTTGAAGATTGGAGAAGTCCATCTCCAGGGACTCCCGATGATCCTCAAAAATGAAATCACCATTTTCTTTGAGGAAATTGGTGATTTCATTACACACGTGGTTGTTATTCATTCTGCTGCTGTTTCTTGTTGTTTCTTGATGTTGTTGGCGCTGTTTGACTGTTGATGATGTTGTTGTTTGTTGATTTTTGGATGTTGATGATGTTGTTGTTTGTTGATTTTTGGTTGTTGCTTAGGTGTTTGTTGTATAGTTGATTTTTGGTTGTTGTTTAGGTGTTTGTTGTATAGTTGATTTTTGGTTGTTGATTAGTTGTTTGTTGTATAGTTGTTTTTGTTGATTTGGTTTGTTGATTTTTGGGTGTCGTTTTGTTGCTATTCCAAACTTATGTTGCTGCTGCTGATAATATTAATCCAGACTTTCAATTCGAACTGAAGGTTCTTCCCAGTAACTTCTCACTTTTATCCCCTCTTCATATGGGGAGCAAACATTTTCCACCACCATCCCTTCCCTCGCGATCATCCCTTTGAGAAGTTTAGTTAGACAAATGCTAAATTTGTTAGAAACCGAGAAGACAATAACCTGGTTGCTAGCCACTGATCACTTTCACCCCTCTGTATTTTTGAGAATTCTACTTTCTTCCACCACCATCTCTTCCCTCGCGATCATCCCTTTGAGAAAATTAGTTAGACAAATGCAAATGTGACTAGAAACCGAGTAGTCAACAACCTGGTTGCTAGGACACGGTTCACTTTCACCCCTCCCTCGCCATCAAATATTCGATGGAATCAACCAATGAAAATAATGCAAGTCTAATTTCTTATATTAAATTTAAGGAAAATATTTTCATCAACCAATCAATTCGTTGCAACTCTAATTTCTTGTATTAAATTTAAGGAAAATATTTTCATTAACCAATCAAAACTTTGAATTTTTTTAATTTACAAACTAAAGTTTAAGTTCATACTAATAATCTATCCTCAAAGTTATATTTAAGCTAGAATTTAACTAAATTCAGATCAGTGTTTTCAAATTTCTTGAAGTGAACTACTCTTTTTACTAGTTTCGAAAAACAGTAAAGTATTCTTATCAACGAGTGTACCTCAATTGAAAAGTGACTTTGTGAGAACAATTAAATTACAATTGCAAATTAACTACATTACAACTGACTTTGTGAAAAAGAAAATAAAAATTTAAAACAATCTACAAATTAATTACAATTGTAATTCTTTCCAAAATAAAAATTAAAATGAATAACCAAGCCCAAAAATATTGTGAGTCATGCCGTCGTTTCATCCCGGTGGGAGTTCAATGGAATCACCATGCACGCACCGCGAAGCACAAGATGAATGCTATGGTACCTTTGGATGGAAGAATCAAAAAGATTTCGGATGGATTCAAGGGTCGAATCCTTCATTATATGTTTGTTAATGAAGGAGAGGAATTAAGATACCCGGAAGAGTTCCTCTTCGAAGCAGGAGAGGCTTTAAAATCTCATTTATTTAATGTGCTTCAAAGCTACATGTCCGGTAAAGTTAATTTTGAGCTTTTTGCGGAATATATGCTCGTGAAAGATGATGATTTAAAAACGGAGACTAAACAATTCCAAAGCAAAATGGAAGTTGTTACAAGCCACTCGGATTTAGACCGCATATTCACCAATCACTCAGACCATCTGAAAATAAAAATGGAAGAGTTTCAGGAAAGGGATAGCGGGTGGACCCTACTCCGCATAATTCGATTGGAAATGAATTTCAATCAATTTAAACCGCTTTCTGGATCCTCATTTATCCCAACACCACCCAAGCTTTTTTCGAAAAAAGCAATAATTAATGTCCAAAATAAGAATGATTCATACTGCTTTAAATGGACTTTGATTTCGGCACTTACAAAGGTAGCAAGTAACCCTAGTATGTGCTACACATATAAAGTTGATATAAGGGCCGAAAGAATTGTTTTAAAATCTGGAATAAATTTGGACTTCAGTGGGTTAACATTCCCGCTCAAAATAAAGGACATAGACATTTTCATTCAAAAAAACGTTACATTGAGCATTAACGTTTTTGGATACGACGAGGAAAGTGAAACTATAATTGGACCTCTTTATCAATCTGGAGTTGAAAAGCCGACGCACATAAATATACTTTTCCTGGAAGGAAACGGATTCGGTCACTACACATGGATAAAAAATATTTCAAAGTATGAATTTTACTCGTTATAGATCTACTTTTACTTATTATTTTACATTATTGTTTATATTTTCTTTTATTTAATAGACTAATGACTTCACAAAGAGGATCACATAATGGACGGGAATGGTTTTGCAATACCTGCTTAAATTTTTCATCAACTGCAAGTCACGCACTTCGCCACAAGGAGCTTTGCAGTGGAAAGGTTGTCACTCTCCCAAACCCATATAAATCGACATTGAAGTATACGGCACTGCGTCATCAACTAAAAGTTCCGTTCGCAGTGTATGCAGATTTCGAGTGCATACTTCGACGTAAAAATATTGATGTAAGTCCTAAACTGTTTAATGTAAATGAACATGTACCAATTTCATATGCTTACTTTATAAAGTGTGCATATGATTCTAGCTTAGATAAATTTGTAATGGAAACGGGAGGTAATTCAGCCATAAATTTTGTCAATTCCCTTGTAAATAACTTAAAAACTATTCATACAAATTATTTGAGTAAAATTGTTCCCATAGTAATGAATCCAGAGGACGAATATGATTTTGAGTTTGCCCTCAATTGTCATATTTGTGAGAAGGCTTTAGCGGATGATAGGGTTCGAGATCATTGTCATTATACAGGTAGATACAGGGGTGCAGCTCATTCGAAATGTAATTTAGAATTGAAAACGTCTAATTTTATCCCAGTTTTCTTCCACAATTTTTCCAAGTATGATTGTCACTTGTTTATCAAAGAATTGACAATTAAAGCTATTCCCATAAACAAGGAGCACTTCATTTCAGTAATGAAAATCATTGAAAATGAATGTGGAAACAGTTTTGAGATAAGGTTTCTAGACACATTTAGATTTATGTCATCTAGTCTAGATGCATTAGCATCCAATTTAGAAGATGATCAACTTAAATCAGTAAGATCACATTTTAATTGTGAAAATGAATTTAGACTTATGCGGAAGAAGGGTGTATTCCCATATGAATATCTTGATTCAGAACATAGACTAGAGGAATCTAGTTTACCATCAAGAGACCAATTTTATAATCAGTTTACTGAAAAGCAATGTTCTCAAGAGGATTATAGTCATGCTGTTAAAGTTTGGACACAATTTTCCTGTAAATCTCTAAAGGACTATCTAGAGATTTATTTAAAAACTGATGTATTATTATTAACTGACGTTTTTGAAAATTTCCGTTTAATTTGCATGAAAATTTATTCTCTTGACCCAGCTCATTTTTATACAACACCAGGTTTATCTTGGCAGGCAATGCTGAAAACCACACAAATTGAGTTAGAGTTAATAACTGATATTGATATGTATAAATTTATACAAAGTGGAATTCGGGGTGGTTTGGTACAATGCTGTCACAGATATAGTAAAGCAAATAATAAATATTTAAGAGACTATGATGATAGTAAAGAGTCATCATTTTTAATGTATTTAGATGCAAATAATTTGTATGGTTGGGCAATGTCTCAACCTTTACCTTACCAAGGGTTTAAGTGGTTGTTTTCCTCATTAGCATTAAAATTTAGTATTAGAAAATATTCCAAATGATGGACATTGTGGTTATATTTTAAAGTTGACTTGGACTATCCATACAGTATTAATTATTTATAATATTGTTTACCGTTTTGTTCATCAACAAAGTTAGCCACTAATAGCTAAAAAGTAAAAAAAATTAATTGCGACCTCATAAATAAAAAAACAAAGAAGAAAGCTATAATCAAGTTTCTTCAACTATTTATATACTCATACTCAGCTAAGAATCCGAGGAGATGGATATTGAAATCTTTGAACACTCACAAATTTTTATTGAATGGTTCGATTTGAAAAATTTCTTCGACATTTCGATAGGTATTGATAAACACAATAAAACTGCATTTTTATTTTTCGAAATATTGAAATTTTAAATCGTATATAAGCGATTGTGGGCGTTAGAGGTGTTGGCATCTCTAACTAATTGCGCTGGGTAGGAACTCCAAGAATTTCATGCTCAAATACCAATCGTCTAACTTTTATATTTAAGAGATCTCATTCCTTACAACGGACAGTGGTTGTCTCCCATAGACATAGAAAATTTAGTAGTAGAAAATATTCCAAGCGATGGTCATTATGGTTATATTTTAGAAGTGGACTTGGACTATCCATACAGTATTCATGATTTACATAGTGATTTACCGTTTTGTTCAACAACAAAGTTAGCCACTAATAGCGAAAAAGTAAAAAAATTAATTGCCGACCTCGGAAATAAAAAAAATTATATCATTCATTATAAAAATTTACAGCAATGTTTGCTTAATGGGTTGCAGCTAAAAAAATTCATAGAGGGATGCGTTTTGAGCAAAAACCTTGGCTCAAAACGTATATAGACCTTAACACCCAATATCGTCAAAAAGCTAAAAATTCATTTGAAAAAGATTTTTTTAAATTATTAAATAATGCAGTCTACGGTAAAACCCTCGAAAATATCGAGAAACGCGTTGACATTAAAATAGTTTGTGATTGGGATCCTCCACAGAATAATAATATTAATAAAAGTGGTCGTAAAAAATTATGTGCACGAGCATTAATTTCCAAATTTAATTTCCAAAGTGCTACAAAACTAGAGAATGATTTCTATACAATTCAAATGAGAAGAATGTCATATGTATACGATAAACCCATGTATCTTGGGTTTACAGTATTAGAGTTATCAAAGTGGAACATGTATAATTTCCATTATCAGTATATGAAACCAAAATTTCAAGATAATATAAGATTAAATTACATGGATACAGATTCCTTCATCTATACAATTAAAACTGATGACTTTTATAGAGATATTCGGGATGATATAGAATTCAAATTTGATACATCTGGATATTCCGAAGAAAGAGCTAAATTATATAATTTTAAAATATGTAATAAAGCGGTATTAGGTGTTTTTAAAGATGAGCTTCATGGTAGACCAATGTCAGAGTTTGTTGGTCTCCGTCCTAAGGTTTATTGTTATAAAATTGATTCTATGGACAAATCGTTTATGAAATCTAAGGGAGTAACGAGAACAGCACTAGAGTATCTAGATATTGAAAAATATAAAAAGGTTCTTTTCACTGAAAATCGAATGTATGGTAGTATGTCAGTTTTTAGATCTAAAATGCATACCATAAATACTTACAAAATGACAAAAATAATTCTCGATGGTAATGATACGAAGAGAAAAGTTGAGGCTGATAAATTTTCTACACTCCCTTATCATCATAAGGGTTTAATAGAAAGGGAACTCATATCAAATGTTCAATTCCTTGAGGGAGAGTCACTTGTTTTGGGGAGACAGGTAGATGAAATAGAAAGTCTTGAATTCCAGACTGAGCAACAAAAAACTTTACTCAACTGCCTAAAAAAAGAAATTGAAAATGTTGAACATGATTTACTTTACAAGTCACTTGAACTTGAAATGTTTTATAATGAATTACCCCCCGATCCAAAAAAACAGAAACAATTTTAGATTTAACGATACAAAATAATTATTTAATTAGTAAGTTTGATAAAATTATATAATCTTGAACAATATAAATCTTAAACAATTATATAAATGGTTATATTTTGTTAGTATAACATTTTAAACGAATAACAATTACATTTCGAATAAATTGAGTATTAAATGTATAATATTTGAGTGTGTTGGGAAATTTTTTAACTTTGGATATTTATTATAAATTGGGTAAGTATATTTTAATTGATTGGATTTGTAACCCGTTGTCTATATAGGTATTTCCACAGTTCTAATTCATGTGGATTCATTTCAGCTTCAGGTTCAGAATCCCCGTCTTTAACAGGTTCATCTTCTTCTTCAGCTGATTTTTCTTCCTCGTTTTTTTCCCTATCTGTTTCAGATAATAACCCAACTCTACTTGATCAGGAGTAATATCGTTAATTTCATTACTCTCATTACTATTGTTTAAGTTTATGTTTATATTTTGATGGTAAAGTTGTGTGATGTCATCATCAGTTAAATTAAAACTAGAAATATTAATAGAATTTGAATTTACTGAAACTACGTTAGATCCTAAAAGGTGAACATATTCAACTGAAATAAGAAAGAGAAAAACGAATTAATAAATGAAATATTATTTAGTAAAGTAAATTAACTCGCCTTTTGTTTTGTTTAATATATTATTTCCTTGAGGAATTTTTATATCCTTCTGAAATAAAATAAGTTATATGTTAACCAACTCGCTGCATTCTAATAGACATAGTTTTTCGCCATCAGAGTCTATACCACCTAAGTCTAGTTCCTCAATTGTTATAACCTCTCTTTTATTTATGTCCTTTGGTGGAGGTGGTAAATCTAATGTTTTTGGTATACGTGGATAGTAAAATAATTCTTCATCAATTTCTACACAGTTTATTTGTACCTTATACGTCTCTAGATGGGAATGTTTTTTTATCCTTTTTGAAACGTAATGGCACTGGATTCTTAAAATGAAAAGGTCTCTGTCTTGGAGTGGGCGGAGTTGTCCAAAATATAGCTCCGGCTATCGTGGCAGGATGTTGGCCGTAGAAGTCGTATGGGGGTGGTTGCCGCTGCTGGTAAATTCCCAAGTCCCGAAATATAACGCGGCGAGATTCAAAATTCACGTTTTTATTCAGGCTTCACCATTAAGACTAACTTAAACTAAAGAGGAAAAAAAGACCAGGACCGCGGAGTGGTGGGTTTCGCCGGGAGCGGGAGAGCAACGGAGAGCGGGAGTGCAAGCGGGAGTGCAAGCACCAGTGCAGCGCTCGCTCTTACACTGCCGCTCGAAACTAAGCGCCCTTATGGCGCGAACATTCTCCCCCCCCTTGCGGCAGCAAGCGTCAGGATTACTTCTCGTGGCACACTCCGGAGACGGTCCATCCGAAAACGGTGCTCTGAGCGACGGGCAGCCCATCTTCCAGCTTTAGGAACCCCGGTTGGATCAGCTTGGGGAACAAGTCTGACCCCAACGCGAGGGAAATGGTCGATGGGCGATGGAACTGTTCATCTGCGAGCCGGATATCCGCGAACTTGACCCGGATGGTGTCACTCAGAGCCCGTATTGGCGTGCGAATCCTAAGGCTGGGATCAAGCCTTAAAACGACTTCGAGCCTGAAGTCGCCCGTGCGGGATCGGATGGTCGCCGTGCAGACCTCATCCTCGCCTGCCTGCGTGACGGGCAGCCGGTATGCCGTCGCCAACGACCGGTCAATGCTGCTGACCGCCATGCACGGGTCGATCAGGGCCCCCATCTCAAACGTGATGCTCCCGGTGTCGAGCAGCACGCAGGCGGTCGGGAGGATGTGGACCACCCTCTGGCGCAGATAGGCCGCCACGGTCTGAGATGGAGTGGGGGCCACTGCACGCGCTGGTTCCCTTGGGACGGGATGACGAACGGGGCGTTCAGGGCGTGGTCGAGCGGTCGATGGCACCTCCTCGTGCATGTGGAGCAGCGTATGATGGTCCCCCCCGCACGTTTTACATCCCTCGGTGCTTCGGCAGGTCCCTCCTGAGTGCTCGTGGGCGAGGCAATTCGAGCAGTACTTATTAATCAGTACTGCCCGAAGGCGCTTCTCAGCGCTCAGTTTCTGGAACCTCTTGCACTTCCGAAGAGGATGGATGCCCCGGCAGACTCGGCAGCGGTAGGATTGAGTACCTCGGTTACGTCTGCTATCCAAATCCTGGGCTGTGCGGGGACGCGGCACCATAATGCTGAAGTTGTTCTGCGAGGAAAAGAGACAAAAAATTGGCTTAGTATGTGACCTCGCAGACGGAAATAGATTAATGGCTGGAAGTAGCCGGTTCCTTGCTCTCCATAGGGAGAAGGATAACCTTATGCACGGGGCGTTTTATTGTGCCGCGCGCCGTACGGACTTCAGCCACTCGAACTCGGCCATCGGCTCCGGGGAAAACAGAAACAATTCTGCCGAGCCGCCATTCGTTCGAGGGCAAATCATCCTCCTTGACTACCACCATATCGTCAATTTGGATGTTTCGGGTCGGAAATTGCCATTTGTTGCGTTTGTGGAGTTCTTTGAGATACTCCTCTTTCCACCGCGCACTAAACTGCTGATGTTGGGCTTTCAAATGTTGCCATCGATTGATTATCGACTTGGCTTCGCCCTTTATCTCAGGCTCAGCCATGGAAAGCAACGGCCCGCCAATCAGGAAATGGCCAGGCGTGAGGGCTAGCAGATCGGAGGGATCTTCAGACATCGGGGATAGGGGTCTGGAGTTGAGGCAAGCTTCGATCTTGGCTAGGAGCGTCGCAAGTTCCTCAAACGTATACTTGCGCGTAGCCGTGGCTTTATAGAAAAGAGTTTTGAAACTTTTCACCCCTGCTTCCCACAGACCCCCCATATGCGGAGCCCCGGGCGGGATGAAGCGCCAGTCAAGTCCCTGATGGCTATGTACATCAGTCACAGACTCTTTGACGGCTTGAAGGAAGTCCCGAGAAAGTAGAGAAGCTGCCCCCACAAACGTCCTGCCATTATCAGAATGAATCCGCCTAGGGCACCCGCGCCTAGCTACGAAACGAGCAAAGGCGGCTAGGAACTTTTCGGCGGTGAGATCGGATGTCGGCTCTAAATGGATAGCCTTCGTGGAAAAACACACATATACACATACATATGGCTTATTCCACGTGAAACGTGACAGGCCCGTTTGGGTCAAATCTCAGAATCAATCGAAACTTTTTTTTTCGATAGAGGAATGAAATATAAGGATGGGTTTTTGTTTTTTTTTTTTAACTCTTACCGTTTATTTAAAAAAAATTTTTTTTTTAATTAGCTCCGATTTTTCAGTTGTGCATCACTTGAGACTCGTTTGAGTTATTTTAATATTTGGTATGCAACTTTGTGGGATATCTTAATATCTTTCAGATAAAAATTTTTAAATTTAAAATTAAGTATTTTTTAAGGGAATTTTAAATTTAAAAAATTCTGTACGCCGGAATACACGCGATTTCCGAAAAAAATAATTATCCTTATTTTGCTTCAACAATTCTTCACGAAGTGGTAAAATAAAATTTTTGTAATTGCAAGGGATACTAGTAAAGACAACGATTTTAGTTTAGCAACTTTGCATCAAGCAACAACAGCGCAGCGTGTAAGAAAGGGAAAGCACTATTCCTGCTCTCCCGTGCTCGTATTGCTGTTCTCTTCTTACACGCTGCGCTGTTGTTGCTTGATGCAAAGTTGCTAAACTAAAATCGTTGTCTTTACTAGTATCCCTTGCAATTACAAAAATTTTATTTTACCACTTCGTGAAGAATTGTTGAAGCAAAATAAGGATAATTATTTTTTTCGGAAATCGCGTGTATTCCGGCGTACAGAATTTTTTTAATTTAAAATTCCCTTAAAAAATACTTAATTCTAAATTTAAAAATTTTTAAAAATATTTATCTGAAAGATATTAAGATATCCCACAAAGTTGCATACCAAATATTAAAATGACTCAAACGAGTCTCAAGTGATGCACAACTGAAAAATCGGAGCTAATTTAAAAAAAAATTTTTTTTAAATAAACGGTAAGAGTTAAAAAAAAAAAAACAAAAACCCATCCTTATATTTCATTCCTCTATCGAAAAAAAAAGTTTCGATTGATTCTGAGATTTGACCCAAACGGGCCTGTCACGTTTCACGTGGAATAAGCCATATCCCTTGGTAATGAGACACGCTCTCCCGGTATAGTTTTTAATCTCGAACGGCTCGGCATAATCAATGCCCGTATATGTAAAAGGCCTCGAGAAGGACACTCTGTCCTGTGGAAGATCGCCCATCAGCTGAGTTTGCAGTCTCTTCTTGTAAATTGTGCAGATCTTACACGGATTCACCACTGCCTTGACCAGATTCTTGAGTTTAGGAATCCAATACTTCGATCGGATCAGGCGTACGATCAACTGACTACCGCCGTGAAGAGTAATCTGGTGGGTGAATTGGACGAGAAGGCGAGACAGTCTACAGCCGTAGGGCAGAATTATTGGATGCCGTTCATCATACTGGAGGGCTCTAGAAGCTGTAACGCGACCACACGCCCTTAGGAGGCCGAGTTGGTCCGTGAACGGAAACAAGTTTAAAATTGGACTTGCCCCCGGAAGGGGCTTTTCTCTGCCAAGTGCTTCAGCTCTTGGCCGTATGCTCGACGTTGCGCGATGGAAATCAGCGTTTGTTCTGCCTCTCGGATTTCTTCCCTCGTGGGTCGGGAAGTAGAGGAGATCGCACCCTTACGGCAGCGACTTAGGAAGCGCCGAACATACGCCAGGACTCGCAGTGCTTTGTCAAGTTTAGAGAAGCGTTCGAGAAATTCGTCAGAAGGGACCTGGCTGAAATGCACCTTCACCGCGCGCTGCTCGAGCTCTGTGTTCGGTTGCACATCGCTTTGGGCTGGCCACAGCTCTTGTGGCCCTTGCAGCCACTCTGGCCCGTGCCACCAAAGTTGACTATCCGCTAACTCGAGTAGGGACACGCCTCGACTAGCTAAATCGGCGGAATTTTGTTCGGATCGAACGTGTGCCCAGCAGTCGACTGGTACTGCCTGCGTTATCTTGGCCACTCTGTTGGCAACAAACGTGGTCCAGTTGCACGACGGCTTCCGTAACCAGGCCAGAACGATGGTCGAATCGGTCCAGCAGCGTATGTCGGAACTTGGTGTGGGCATATTAGGAAGAATCGCCGTTACCATTTCGGCTAACAACACGGCGCCACATAGCTCTAGACGTGGAAGGGACACGGTCTTGACTGGAGCGACTCGGGTCTTGGATGTGAGGAGGTTAGAAAGTATTTTCTGACCCACCTCGACGCGAACGTAGATCGCCGCTCTATAAGCCTTTTGGGACGCATCACAGAATCCATGATACGCCACTTTGATCTCAGGCTGAAAACGGACCCATCTCGGAACGCGGATCTGGTTGAGATCGGAATACTCATGAAGAAACGCCTGCCACCTCTGACTCATTTCGCTGGGAAGCTTATCATCCCAGCTTAAATCTTGTAGCCAAATCTCCTGCATAAACATTTTGGAACGTATTATAAACGGAGCGAGCCATCCGGCTGGATCAAACAACCTCGCGATTTGGGACAACACCTCCCGCTTTGTAAAGGAGGGTTCCACCACTATTTCTGGCGGCACGAAGTAGAATTCGTCGGACTTAGCCCTCCATCGAATCCCGAGCGTTTTGGCCGTGCTTTCGGTATCGATATCGAGGAACTCGCTATGAAGGAGGTGTTCGGCCGGAATATTTCGTAGTATGCTCATGTGGTTCGAAGTCCACTTCCTCAAAGGGAAACCAGCAGAGCTAAGAGCTGCTTGTAGCTCTTGGATTGAACTATGGGCCTCAGATATGGAATTTGCCCCTGCCAGAACGTCATCGACGTACATATGTTGTTGAAGAATGTGGCTGGCTTTTGGAAACGCCCCTTGGACATCCTCTGCTAGCTGCTGCAGCACTCGAATAGCGAGGAAGGGCGCACAGTTGACCCCGAAGGTAACTGTTTTCAACTCAAAGTCTCGAATATCCCCCTCCTTATCTCGGAACAGGATTCTTTGAAAGGGTGTATGCTTCGGATCGACCCAGATCTGACGGTACAACTAGTCTCTCAGTTTTTAAGCTATCGGGATAAAACTTTCCCAAAAGTCTTCTTACTATTGCAGGTAGCATGTAAGTCGGAACCGACCGGATCGGACAACTATATCCTATAGCTCCCATAGGAAGGATCGGAAAAAAACGGTAAAAAAAATTCTAGCTTCGGTGTTTTTTGAAGTATTACCTTCTAATCTTGGGAATATTAGTTTTTAATTATTTCTGAATTTCGAAAAAAATTTTATCAAAATCAGACGACTATATCATATAGTTGCCATAGGAACGATCGGAAAATTAATGGGAATATAATAGGAAATAAATTATTGCTTCGTTGGTTTTTATTGTATTCTCTTCTACTCTGGGATATGACTCTTTTTAAATATTTCCGAATTTCGATTTTAATTTTATCAAAATCGAACTACTATATCATATAGCTGCCATAGGAACGATCGGAAATAAGAGAAATAATAGGAAATTTAACATTTTTGCGATTTGTAAATTAATAGGAATGATCTGCAAGGGTATATAAGCTTCGGCTGGCCGAAGCTAGCTTCCTTTCTTGTTTGCTTTAGAACCGATGATTTATCTTCGTTTGTATTCATAAACTTTCGTTTTTTATTTTCACTAACTAGTTCATTTAAGGGATCTGTTATTGGCTTAAAAGTTTCTTCCAACTCGTAAGCATTTTGTGATTTAAAATGTTTTAGATCATTGAACTTTTTCTTTAATGTATTTCTCGTTTTAGTAAGCTGACTTAAAATAAATTGACTCATTTTGACTACTCTCAAAACTTTCACCACCGTCAGCTCAAAAGATGTATTACCGGTTTATGAACTATACTTTACAGGGTTACATTTCATACTAATGAAAGTTATAAAATGTATATTATTTATATGTTTATATTTTTGGCTGAAAAAGAATCATTTTACTGTTGTTGTAGCTGTTTACATTTCCTCTTCAAATAAAAGAATTTAATGTGGGTGTGTGTGTGTGTGCATGTTTTATTGAGTATAATAAATGATTGGGATACAAATGTTATAAAATTTTATAAATATTACAAAGTGATAAGTGGATTAAACAATTATATTTAACTCTAGTTGCAGGGAATCGTTGCTTTTTTTTAAACTCGATAATCCTTGTCCTTGAGCAACTTCAGATGACCATCTTTCATAGTGTTATATCTCTTAGGTAGATATAGAATATATTTATCAAGTTCCAAGGCAATGGAGTCCCCATAAACAGTTTTCTTCCTCTGCGCATTGATAATTGGATAGCTGACTTTTATACCCATCTTATTTTGTGATAGCAAGGGTTTCAATGCTCGCGTGTTGAACTCCTTTAAAACCTCGCCTCGAAGAATTTCCTCCTCCATAATGGCGTCCAGCTCACTTTCTGTTGGAATTGGTTGATTCATGATGTAGCTGTTGTTGGTTTGAAGTTTGTCCTCGAAGAAGGTGGTTTAAGTGAGAAGCAAGCTGATCGACATGACAAGTTAATGTTAAAGTTCTGACTGAGAAGTCTCAACGATTTCCGAGCTCAATTTATACCAGTTCTCAGACCGAAGATTTCCATAGCAACAGGTTGTTGTTGTTTTTCCACACCTTTTGTTCTTCCACCCTTGTTGTTTTTCCACCCTTGTTGTTTAAAAGTCATTAAATCTGTTACTTTATTTGAATGAAAGCAGGAATTTAATGCACAGGTGTCCACAATTGTATGTTCCAAAACATTGTACCTGTTCATAGTTATAATTGATATCATCCCCTAAGTATTTCACAACTTCTTTTGGTGGTTGTAAATTTCCAAAACTATCAAAATAGAATATGTTGTTTTTGTTTTTGTGGTAAGCTACCCAATGTGTACCCCTTGATTTCGAGTCACCCAAGTTAATCACTCCACTCTCATTATTTTTAGGTGTTTATGGGAGAGAGTCTCTCATAAACACTCCCCTAAAATGCGGTATATTTCTTTGAGCAAATTCCATTATATCTATATTTGTTAATGCTCTTTTGGGTAGCTGACCATTTAGTTTTTTTGATTCTTCATTCTCCCACCACGACTGTTGTATGGTTTTAGGTATAAACCGTAACCATTTTTATGGGGTTTTAAGTATAGACCTTCACCCACGGAAACTTCTTCCATCTTTCGGTTGTGTCTTTTATTTTGTTCTAGCTGTTGCTTAGCAATTTTTGCGTTTGTTATTAATTTTGAAACACTAGAAGTTCCTGAAGCTAAACTACCTATAGCACTTAATGCAGTTAAGATGGGTACCAGTGGTAAAAAACCCCCCATTTTGGGTACATTAATTAATCGAGGAACTTTCACGTTTTTCTTAGATCCGATTGAATTATGTATTGCTTTACGTGCAATTTTAATTGCATTAACCACATCCAGAGGCTTTCGCTTTTTCAATTCCCGACTAGCTTCTCTTACAACAGATGAAAGTCTATTTATTTTCATCGTCCTACGCTTCCTCTTCTTCTGTTTTTTGTTATTTCGCTTCCGAACACCCATTCCAAAATGTTTCTTTGCTTTCATAATATTAGTTACAAAATATGCTGCTGCTCGCTTCTTAAGAGAACTATCCTTCGCCTTTACTCGCTCCCAAGCCTTGTTAATTAATTCAGAATCTGCCTTATGTCGATTGCTTAGATCCTTGTTATGTGAATAGGCAATATCGTGAACCTTGCAAGCTTCATCACCACGCTGTATTCGCTCTGCAAGCTTTGTACCGTGTGAGGAGTCGTAAAACTCCCCACAAATCTCGAGGCAGGAGAGCCCCTAGCAACAGCGATGGCAGCGAGAATGCGTCAGAATCCGAGGGCATCCAGGTCCACCGGTAAATACTGGACCTTGGACCCGGCCAAAGCGGAGAGACCGTGAAATAACGATGCCGAGCTGGACCTTGGACCCACGCCGCCAAAGGGCAATGAGGTCGAACGGTGAATCCGTGGACTTCGGACCGGCACAAAGAGGATGCGCCGTGAACTAACGGGACTTCGTGGACCTTGGACCCGATGCGTGCCGTGTGCAAAGGGAACTAACGGGACACCCTTGGACATTGGACCCTAGCGAGCCGTGTGCAAAAAGGGGAATAACGGGACCCCGCCGCTGCCTATAAAAGGGACGGCGCAGGCGCAGCTCGAGACAGACAACCAAGATACGCGAGCGAAAGTACAAGTGCAACCAACGAACCAGAGATCAAGATCAAGACACAAGTGCGAGGATTCAATCGAGTGCGTGGCCGTGAGAGTACCGTAGAAATCGAGTGCTCAACACCCAGATTAAGATACCAGAGTCAAGACGCTAAGCCAAGGCTGAGACTGCAACGGTGAGATCTGCAGGACACAGAGGTTGGAGTGGAGACGAGTGCAGGACAGGAGCAGAGTCGAGAGAAGGACGAGCTACCGGCAGGGTAAGCGCGGATCAAGAGTTTGTGCCAGGCGTCGGGGTTACGATGGACTGACGATAAGGCTGAATCCTCGGCTAGAGCCAGACCGACCCCAGGGAACACGACGAAACAGGTGATCCCAGGATCATTCTGGTCGGACCCGAAAGGAAGGTTGTGCAGACTTCTTGAGTCCTACAAGCCGGGCGGAACTGGAGAGACGCCGTTGGAGAACGACGCCGCAGGAGTCCACAAGCACCACGAAGGGAGACGAGAGCAGCGGCGCCGTCGAGGAGCGCCGCCGAGAAACGCACAGAGTGAATCCTGAGCCGAGGAAGGCACGTCGCCGACCAGGCGAGCCGCAACAGCCAGCTGACGAAGAGCCCAATTCCAGCGAAAAGAAAAACTTAATAAAGTTTTCCGATTTGTCCCAATCGGATATCACTGCATTTTCTTGGGTTACGGGCAGTCACGCAATTCAAATTTGGTGGGACGAACACACAATATCTCTGAGCTAGTCGCGGCGTTTACGTAGCGATCCAACAGTTGAAAACAGTTCGTTACATCTGGCGCCCAAGCGTGATTGTCCCGATCAAGAAAACAGATAGAAGATGGGCAAGTCGTGGCTGTATGTCCTCAAAAGGGATGACTTTCCCGCCATCGCAGCCGCCCTGGGAATCGGGCTAGAATCTCGTGGAGGACATGAGAAAAGCACTGTCGGAGTTCATAGACCGCACAACCAAAGAACCGGAGACAGTTGCCATCCTCGAAGCGTTGGAAAGGGAATACGGAAAGAAGACAATAGGGATGAAAATCACAAGCGCAGAGGGCTTGGTGAGCAGCTTGGACGTCCAAAGCCTCAGGGACGCCGGCAACCAGGAGCGACGAAACTCCACTCAAAGGGAGAACAGTCGTGAAAGGCAGGAGGACGCCGATCAAAGGAAGGACAGGGCCAAGACGGAAGTACCGGATTATGCCAAGGTGGCGAAGCAGGTACGAGAGTGGACCTTCAGGTACGACGGCCACGATAAACCCCTGGAGTTCCTAGAACAAGTAGAGTGGTCAGCGGTGACGTACGGGCTCGACGCCAATCTAATCCCCAGAGCGATGCCGGAACTCCTGCAGGGAAGAGCCCTCAAGTGGTTTATCGCTAACAACAAATTCTGGGAGACCAGGGCAGACTTCTCCCGAAGCTTCAAGGAATTCTTCCTGCCCAGGGGCTAGCCGATCAGGTCAGGCAGAGGAAACAAGTCTTCAATGAGTCGTTTAAAGACTACATGGTAGACATGCAGACCTTGATGCGGCCCCGGATATGACCCGAGAAGAGGTCCTGGAGAGGATCATAGAGAACAGCACACCGGCGCTGCGGATGTTCATTCGCCCGTACGAGTGCAAGGACCTGGACGCTCTGATGGCACTGGCAGACGACTTTGAGGAGTTGGACCAGCGAAGGAGGGAGTTCAAGGAGGCCAACACTCCACAGGCCAGGATGCACCCCGTACCCGCAAGAAGAGAGTTTCAGCACCCGGTAGCTGCACGACGGGAATACGAACACCCGGGACCAGTACGAAGAGAGTTCGCGCACCCAGCAGCCACTCGAAACGGGCAAGGAGCAGTCTGCAGAAGGTACCAAGACAACACTGATACCCTTGGAGGCGGACAGCAGGCAGTACACAGCCTTCACCGTCCCAGGAAAAGGTCTATTCCAATGGAGAGTCATGCCATTCGGACTACACTCGGCATCGGCGACATTCCAAAGGGCGTTGGACCAGGTCATAGGGCCCGAGATGATGCCGCACGCTTTTGCGTATCAACACGACATTATCGTCATCGGACGGACCATAAAGGAACAGAACCTAAAAGAGGTGTTCAAAAGACTGCGGGCAACAAACCTGAAAGTAAATGCTGCAAACGTCAAGGAGCTGCGCCAGTATCTGGGGGTGGCATCATGGTATAGGCGATTCGTACCAGATTTTGCCACCATAGTGCAGCCCCTGAACGCACTCCTCCGGAAGAAAGCAAAATGGGAATGGACGAACGATCACCAGCAAGCGTTCGAAGCCGTCAAGGCCAGGCTAGTTGCTGACCCAATCCTGGCATGCCCCGATTTCAGCAAAACGTTTGTACTCCAAACAGACGGAGGAAATGGAAATGGTGTATTTCCACGGGAGATGGGCGCTGGAGCTACAACAGTACGATTTTGAAATCGCATACAGGAAGGGCCAGCTTAAAATAGTAGCGGACGCCCTGTCACGGCAGCCGCTACCAGAAACATGCCGAAGACTGGAAAATAAAGAAACCGATCTGCAAGAACGAGCACAATGCCCCTGGATAAAGGAAATGCAAGGGAAGGTTATGCAGAATCAACAAAAATACCCCGATTATCTGGTGGAAGCCAACCGGCTGTACCGACATATTCCACACAGGGCTGGCAACGAGGACGTAGTCGCCTGGAAGCTGTGCGTACCCACCGAGTCGAGAAAAAGGGTCATAGCTGAGAATCACGACATGCCAACGGCCGGACACTTGGGCAGTCGGAAAACGATTGCAAGAGTGGCTGCAAGATATTACTGGCCGGGTATGCATCGAGACGTAAGAAAATATGTGCGGAACTGTGAAAGCTGCATGAAATACAAGCCTAACCAACTCCAGGCAGCCGGAAAAATGCTAACACAAATTCCGGAGGAGCCATGGGCTATGGTATGCGCCGATTTCGTCGGTCCCCTGCCACGATCAAAACACGGGAATTCGATGCTACTAGTCTTGGTGGATCGATTCTCAAAGTGGACCGAAATCGTGCCCATGCGAAGGGCAACTACGGAAACCCTTCAAAAGGCCATCAGAGAACGGATAATTTCGCGATACGGAGTACTGGGGGAACTGGGTGTCCGACACCAGTTTACAGCACCGTACACGCCACAAGAAAACCCGACGGAGAGAACCAACAGGACCGTAAAAACAATGATCGCGCAGTTCACCGGAGCCGATCAGAGGACGTGGGATGAAAAGTGGCCAGAATTGCAGTTGGCCGTGAATACAAGTGTGGCGGAGACAACGGGCTATTCGCCACCGTTTATCACGCAGGGTAGAGAGCCGAGACTCCCAAACGCGCTGTATGACGAGCAGACAACCGGAACAGGAAAGGAAACACAAACACCCACGGAGAATGCACAAAAATTAAAGGAAATCTTCGAGTTGGTCAGGAGAAACATGGAGAAGGCAGCGCAGGATCAGGCGCGGCACTACAATCTCCGAAGGCGACCATGGAAGCCGAAGGTTGGGGACAAGGTCTGGGTCAAGGAGCACCACCTGTCCAAGGCAGTAGATGGCTTCGCGGCGAAACTGGCCCCAAAATTCGATGGGCCGTTTAAAATCACAAAGTTCACCTCGCCGGTGATCTGCAAGTTACGGCACGAGGAAAGCGGCAAGGAAAAGACAGCTCACATAAGCGACCTAAAGCCCGGGAGTGAGCAAAGTGAAACGACCACGAATCGAGGATGCACTGTGCTTTGCGTTAACGGGAAAAGAGAGAGGACGATACGGTGTATCGAAACGGGCACAACATATGGAACACACACGGATACACGAACACAAACACATCAGGAGCGCGAGAGCGGGCCAGAGGAGGGTCAAAACCGCGACTACCGTTACCGGGTGACGCACACCGATGCAAAATTCCGTAGGAGGCATACACGGAGGGCAAGTCCCGTTACCTGTACAAGCCCTGCGGAATAACGGAACAGGAGCGCGGCGGAAGAACGGAGGTTACGCGGAGGGTAGAGCAGAGTGGATCTGCCTATTCAAAAATTCCAAGCAGCAGCAGCAACATGTCCACCAAGACGAAACGCAGCAAAACCGAGGCACGTGAGGCCGGCGTCGGGGAACAGCCCGCAGCGATATGGAGGCAGGATCCCGAATCCTACCTCCAGCTGTGCGCGTCACCCCTGGCGTCGCGCTCTCCGTCGCCGCCGGAGGAGGAGGACCGCGGCGAGATCCCGGACATAGAGTTGGAGGACGACGCGGAAGAGGAGGCCCAGATGCCGGACGACGCCGGAGACGTGGTGTCGCTCTCGTCGGATGACGACGACGAGACCTGGGGAGGCCTGGACTCGGTCACCCCGGAGGTGTCCTCGGACGAGGAGGATCACCTGCGACGAGGGGAGCGGGTGGAGCTCAATTTCCACCGCCTCCAGGTGGCGAGGCAGGGGAAGAGCTACATCCCGCTCGGGATGGCGCCACCGACGGATCGCCCCAGGGACTGCCGGCAAATGTTCCTGGCGCGCCGGATCACGCACGCCCGGATGAAGGGACAAATGAGGCGCCAGGCGGCCGCCGAGATCGCGGTCCAGAGGCTGCTCGAGAGGGCCGAGGAGGAGGAGGCTCGCCTGTGGGAGCCCCAACCACCGCCGCCATCACCGGCAGCAACACCCCACCACCGCCACCACCACCGCCGACACCGCCCTCACCACCGCCACCACCACCGGCAACATCGCCACCACCGCCACCACCACCGGCGACACCGCCCTCACCACCGCTGCGGGAGCAGCAGGAGGCATGGCGAATCGCAGAGGAGCGACGGGTGGTCGAGGCAGACGGCGGGACGTGGCATGAGGCGGTCGTCACATGGAGATGGCCGGCACAGGAGTGCAGGAAGAGGACGGGAGGAGAGGACGAGGAACTGGAGAAGACGGCGTGGGAGTGGCCCAGTCCACTGGCAGCGACGCCGAAAATCGCGCGGCAGGCCTCGTGCCCCGAGACACGTGCCCCGCCGGAGAGGCCGGAGCTGCAGCGGCAGCATTCCGCGAGAGGCGAGCCGTGGACGCCGATCGCGGAGGAGGAGTGGCCACCGAGCGTGGCAACGGAGGCACGACGGCTGCGAGGGAGAGCGCGGCAGAAGCGGTGGGCCAAGCTGGTCGTCGATAACGGGGCCCGGTACCGCATCAAGGTATCCGCAACCGGCGACGTCAGCGTTTACCGCGCGGAATAAAAGGAGCCCAGTGAGGGATAGAACAGAAGAGAAGAGTATGTTCTGGGACAGGGGAGGCTATACGCGCGGCAACAGATGCGCAGGCGCAGCCAGCGCCAACAACAACCACAACAACACAAGCAGTAACTCCGACTGCGGCACAACAACAAAAAGGGGTTAACAACCTCTACGACAGCCATGACCAGGAGCGGATCAAGGGGCGCGAAAGCCAGGCGCGCGGGCCGGCAAAAACGACGCGAGGCTGCCGCAGGCGCGGGACACCGGGGCACTTGCAGCCGCAAGTCGTCTTCCGGGGCGCGCGGGGGCCAGGATCCGCACCCCGGAGCATCCAGGGGTATTCATACATACATCAACTTGGAGCTGCAAGAAGAGAAAATGGTTAGATGGCTGGAAAACAGAGGAAAACGGCACCAAAACACTTACCAATTCAAAGCAGCCACGCGGTAATGAAAAATCGGGATGGGGGCGCTGTGATAGCAGCGGTCGATCGATAGTGCGATCGATAGGGAACACGATATGGAAATACTAGATTTTTCACAATGGCCACACTATTGGTCACACTGCGACTGGAATTAAAAATGGCAACGCTAAAACATCGAAAATGGAATTGGAGACACGGAACTGGCAACGCTGCTCACCACGATCGATAAACGCAATCGTGAGTTGGAGCGGAGTTGCCAGACTGCGGAGAGAAGTGGTGAATTTCGACGCGGTGCCGCGCTGGACCTTGGACCCACGCCGCCAAAGGGCAATGAGGTCGAACGGTGAATCCGTGAACTTCGGACCGGCACAAAGAGGATGCGCCGTGAACTAACGGGACTTCGTGGACCTTGGACCCGATGCGTGCCGTGTGCAAAGGGAACTAACGGGACACCCTTGGACATTGGACCCTAGCGAGCCGTGTGCAAAAAGGGGAATAACGGGACCCCGCCGCTGCCTATAAAAGGGACGGCGCAGGCGCAGCTCGAGACAGACAACCAAGATACGCGAGCGAAAGTACAAGTGCAACCAACGAACTAGAGATCAAGATCAAGACACAAGTGCGAGGATTCAATCGAGTGCGTGGCCGTGAGAGTACCGTAGAAACCGAGTGCTCAACACCCAGATCAAGATACCAGAGTCAAGACGCTAAGCCAAGGCTGAGACTGCAACGGTGAGATCTGCAGGACACAGAGATTGGAGTGGAGACGAGTGCAGGACAGGAGCGCGGATCAAGAGTTTGTGCCAGGCGTCGGGGTTACGGTGGACTGACGATAAGGCTGAATCCTCGGATTTGACCTGTCGGGTCATTTGTTTCTCAGGCTAGAGCCAGACCGACCCCAGGGAACACGACGAAACAGGTGATCCCAGGATCATTCTGGTCGGACCCGAAAGGAAGGTTGTGCAGACTTCTTGAGTCCTACAAGCCGGGCGGAACTGGAGAGACGCCGTTGGAGAACGACGCCGCAGGAGTCCACAAGCACCACGAAGGGAGACGAGAGCAGCGACGCCGTCGAGGAGCGCCGCCGAGAAACGCACAGAGTGAATCCTGAGCCGAGGAAGGCACGTCGCCGACCAGGCGAGCCGCAACAGCCAGCTGACGAAGAGCCCAATTCCAGCGAAAAGAAAAACTTAATAAAGTTTTCCGATTTGTCCCAATCGGATATCACTGCATTTTCTTGGGTCACGGGCAGTCACGCAATACAAATTTGGTGGGACGAACACACAATATCTCTGAGCTAGTCGCGGCGTTTACGTAGCGATCAAACAGTTCAAAACAGTTCGTTACAACCGGGTCCACAATAGTTATATCCAGGAATGTGAAACTCAATCGGAAGAGAATCTATTAACTTATTAATAAGACCACTTCCACGTTTACGATGTAAATAATGACTGATGTGATTATAAAAACGTTTCCCCATTATATATTGTCTTTATTCATTGAAGATTTATCACGGAATAAACATATTTATATTAGGATGCGATTAATAAAGCAAAAAAATAACATTCTTGTTCGTAACATTGAGAACGTAAACAATGTTAAACAACCACCACGTCACAGTGAATTATTACCAAACACAATTAGAGCTCTTGTGGTTGGACCATCCAACTGCGGGAAAACTAATGTAATGATCAGTCTAATTGAGAGTCCAAATGGTTTGAGATTTGAAAATATATACGTGTTTTCAAAGAGTCTATACCAACCGAAATATGACTACTTGGAAAAGCTATTAAAACCGATTAAGGGTA